>CAUYSK010064254.1:0-38008 GCA_963575035.1 Avahi laniger | reverse complement strand
GGTTCTTGCTAAAAGGAAGAAAACATGCCTGAATAAAAGAAATTGAGTGTTTCAAATATTGATCTCTAGTTAATGATATGCATGCTGAAGTGATTAGGGACAAAGAATACTGGTGTCTGCAACTGACTTTTTTTTTTTTTTTGGAGACAGAGTCTCACTCTACTGCCCTGAGTAGAGTGCCATGACATCAGCCTAGCTCACAGCAACCTCGAACTCCTGGGCTCAAGCGATCCTCCGGCCTCAGCCTCCCGAGTAGCTGGGACTACAGGCACGCGCCACCATGCCCGGCTAATTTTTTCTATATATTTTTAGTTGTCCATCTGATTTCTTTCTATTTTTAGTAGAGATGGGGTCTCGCTCTTGCTCAGGCTGGTCTCGAACTCCTGAGCTCAAACAATCTGCCAGCCTCGGCCTCCCAGAGAGCTAGGATTACAGGTGTGAGCCACCGCACCCGGCCTGGGGGGAATTTTTTATAATTTCACTCTTGCAGTTCGCAGCATAAGAACTACTCTAGTTTTCTTCAGAAAAACAGCCTATATCATCTAACAGGTGACACTATATGATGTTTGGTGGCAAAAATATGCCATTAGAAGAATTTAGAAAACTCATGTTGCACACGATAAAAATATACAACTTATATTTGTCAACTAAAATATAAATGGATTAATTTAAAAAGGAATTTAGAATCTCAGATATTTATGTTATCTTGGAACTGGTGTTCCAAGTTGATTCCATTGATGATATACCATCCTTCTTCATGGTCATTCTCATCTGGATTTAGCTTTTGAGAACCTTCATACTCAAATTGTATTTTCTTATACCTACCTTCCAAAATAGCAATATGCTATAATGGCCCTAAAATATGTGTTATTAAAAATCTGTTTAGGTTTAAGATGCAGTACTGTATGCTCCCCTGGCTTGAAAACTTCTCTGACCTGGGAACGCACAGAGGACACTGTTGTACTTACCACTTTCTAGTCTACATGTTGGTTATCTATTTACATGTCTTATTTCTCCTACTAGGCTTCAAGCTTCATGAGGGCACAGTATGTATCTGGCTTTTCTTTAAATCCTCTACAATACCTAGTATGTTAGGATGCATGTAGTAGGTGCTCAGTAAATATTTATAAATAAGTGTGTTAACAAATGCAAATGTTTTTCTGAGATGATTCGTATTACACAGTATTCACTGATCTGATACTGTTCTCAGAGAAATTTGGCCCAATTTAAAAGCATTACTCGTAAAATAGCAATGATGTTATAATAAAATTTTATGTATGCTGTTGTAAGCAAAAGAATTATTTAAAGGTGACAGGTGTAGAATTCTATTGCTACTATCATGAAATGGATTAAAATTAATTATGTATTTCTATTTCTAGTGTTAAGGGGAACAAAGCTTCTATTCATACCTCATATCATTAAAATTATCTAGTTTCATGGAAATGTTTTCAAATGGTTGATTATTTTTTCAACACTAATGGAGAATGCATAAATATCTAAGTTAAACAGCATTTTGTAGAATTTTAATCTTATAAATGTTCTAAATTCTTCTGTGTCCATATTTAAGATTTTAGATAAAAAATATCACTATCATCATTTTGTATTGCTATATGTGCTAAGGTAATTGTACTATTAAAACCAACTGAAAATTAACACACTGCATGATTTGTAAAATTCGAGTGCCTAAGACTGAGGGGAACACGATGGTTCGATGGTAGCACCACACACTGCACCGATTGAATTCTAGGCGAGTGCAATGAGAACTGGCCATTTTTGCCTCTGTGGTTTATTTGCAATGATTCACTATTGAGGGATACTGTCATTCCATGTCATCATTTTACGATTTCTCTTTACAAAGAGCTCACAGATTAAATAAGCATCCTTTTTTCAAAGCATATGTTTACAATGACCTTGTCACACCAGTGAGGAAGCATCACCATATGGCTGCACTAAATGAGGCTAGGCTTTATACAATGGACTTCCGAAACCTGGGAACACTAGGGAAAATGGGGGGAAGTGGAGGCAATCCTTTCTATTTCAGCCCTGGTATTGTAAAGGTAACTTAGGTGATTGTGTCTATGGAGAAAGGAAAAGGATGAAAATATAGGGTGTTTTGATTTGGTATGTGTGTCAGGTAGGGTATGGAAAGTAAATGAAACTTTGAATAAAAAGTCACTTTGAACTTTAAGAGAGGCTGACCTTGAACAAAATGCAAAATGGCAAAGTATTCATGAGGGATAAAAATGAAAAGAGTGGGAAATATTATACTATTTACACTTTTCCAGTTTGAGTCACCATTGCCTTAAAATGTACATTTCATGAGCCATACCTGACTTTAATAAACATGAAGATTTTATACTATTAATATTAGACATCCCAATTGGGAGATCATCTAATAAAAACTGCACTAATGAAAAGCAATAAGATATTTGTCTTTTATTCTCTGCACTGGAAGCTGCACCTTTTGTATTGCAAAACGATCTGATTCATGTTAAGGGATTATAAACTTGATAGTTAAGGGCAAGTGTTTTGAGTTCTTGCTACACACATGCATGATAACAGAATTGTGAGGCAATGCTGCTTCCGATTCATATGAACTACTTAGCTCCCCAGGTCTTCTGGCAGCATTCCACATCAGCACCAAAGAGACCCAGAGAGTCGTCTTGTACAACTTCCTGTCTCTAAACTACCTTGAGTACCTTTTTTTCTCCCAAGAATTTGATTTATGGAAAATAGTTGAAATCAGTAGGTTAGGATTTATTGTGATATTTAAAATTTCAGTGAAAATGTGAGAATTCATTCATATTGCTCCATATTCAAGGCCAAAGTCTGCCCTTAACCACTAACACAATTTCCAGGGCAAGGAAGCGGGGACTCACTCCAGGGGACCAGTTGGCTGGGATGCTCAGTGCTGGAGGCTCTGCATGGACTAAGGCCACAGCTCTGCAGGCGGGAGGGAACAGCCTCTTCTCCTGCCTCTAATGATCTGTGAAATGGCATGAATCCAGGGCAAGACTCACCCCTGCGAGTCCCACAGAAATTTAAAAATGTCCTTCATAGCATTTTCCTTTGTCAAAAATGTAATGTCTACAATCCCATTTCAATTTTATTTAGCCCCTTCTTCTAAAGTAAAACTGATGAAATATACAAGGTATATTCTTATGCTTGACGCTTACTATGGAACCATCATTTATTAGCACTCTGACAGATTTCCTTTATATTGTCCTTCCCCTTCAAATCCTGGCCTTTTTTCTTCAAAGTCACAGATTATATATTTAAACTAAAGTTTCTTAGTATGCTTGTAATTCAAATACTGGCATTTTATTTTACTCCTAAGCAGTTAATTTCATATATAGAGAGGCTAATTTCCCCAGTTCTATTTTGTATTTCAAATAACATTAAAGATAAAGTCCATATCATTGTTTTAGAGAATACTTAAATATAAGACTACTTTATTTGATCACAGATATTTAAGAGAAGAGATGCAAGTTATAGTTTTAACAGTCAATATATTTATGAGAAGCACCATATATTACCTAATTTATTAAAGCCTCATTCTTGAAACACTGTGAAGTACTATATACGTGTGATGTGTTATTATTATGAGCATACAGACATATTCCTCAAGTCCCACCCCAAAATTACACACCCTGAAATCATTTCATAAAATATTGGTGCATGCTCTATAGAACGTATACATTTTATAATGGATTTTCTAAAGCTTTTCCGAAATTCACCTATACCTAGAACATAACTGATAATGTTTTATTTTCACAACCATGTAGTAAATTCAGAAAATAATTTCCCATGTGTTATATAGTAAGTCTATACAGGCAATTTAGGAAATCTGGGGACTGTCAGAATTCTGACATATGAAAACGGACAACTCTTTTGTAGTCCTTTGTGAAATAGGTAAAACATCTTGGGATGGAGACAGAGACTTTGGTTGGAGTCTTTCTGGGTGGGGGTTCTTGGTCCAGCAGTATTCATAGTAATAGACTGGTACATGCAGCTGGCACCGTGTGAAGAACTTTACAGGCAAGTTTTCCAAAAAGCTCACAGCAGCCCTTTAGGTTACTAGTATTATCCCTGTTTCAAAGATCAGGAAACTGAGACACAGAAAGGTTAAGTAACCAGACTAAGGTCATGATATCTAGGAAGTGGCAGAAGCCATTTTCATCCTAAGAGCACTAAGCACCAAGTTGGTTCTAGAAGTCCCAATTTCCAGTCTGAAATTTCCAGTTATTTCTCAGCGTTGTTTTGAGACTCAATTAGCATAGGTCATATGAAAGATTTTTAAATGGCAAACTGGTTGTCATTTATGTGACTTCAAAAGTCTCTTCCAGGTCTGTGATTCTGATTTTGTTATTGAACTAAGTCTGAAATGCAGGTCTTATGACTTGTAGAATTTGGATTTCTGTGGTGCTGGAGATTTCCAAACTTGGCTTCAATTATTTTAATGAGTTGCATCTAGAGACTCTTTGAAAGAAAACATGGTCATGGCAGATAAGTTTTGTTTTTCGTTAATAGTCTCTAAATTTCAGTGCAATTATTGTTGATCCATGGATTTCACAGCTTGAATAATATCGCAGATTTACGTTCAGAAATATTTACTGAGGGTTTGTTACAGTTTACACACTGTGCTATGTACTATGCTCAGGAGATGCCATAGAAAAATAGATGCAAGATTCTGCCCTCATGAAGCTCGTAGTCTCCTGAGCAGATTTGCAACTTCTGGATAATTTGTAAATTGACATTTCAGAATTAGTTTCATTGAATTTGACAAGAAAAAGAAATACTTTACATATAAAATTTCCAAGCAATGTTGACATTTTCAACTGTGAAACAAATGTACATTAAAAAAAGACTCTTTTAAATTTAAGGTCATTTTCAAACAAAAATCCATATAAGTGGAATAGTAAAGTTCATCTTTTTAAATTGCACTCATTCATTAAGAGTCATTATTCATCACCTATGGAAGTTACATTTGTCATAATATATAAAATAAAACATAACACACTATGACGCACCTGACAGACATTTTTAACTATTTTTTGGAGCTAACTCCATCAGCTCTGAAATGAACCCATAATATTGCTTCAGTACCTTTGGCTGCACCTGTATTTCCTGGTGGACAGCACCGCCCTCCACCATCCTCCAAGTTATAATTCTCAAGACTCCTTCTGTCTCACCTCCATCAGCCATTAAAGTTGGCATTTTATTTTGTATTCATGAGGCCAAGTGAATGATACATATTATTATTTCAATGATGATTGTGGTTATACTAATCCTTAGAGGACATTGCCTAAACCCTTTATATGATATATTTTAATGCACATTTCTTTATATGTTTCTAATTAAAAACAAGGCAAGCTGTTTTTACCCTTATAATTTAGACTCCTGAAACTCAAAGAAGATTATTAACTCATTAACAATTGACAAAGCTAGTGATCAGCAAGGCTGGGAACTGAATCCAGATCTTGCTCTAAAGGCTATACTACCAGACAGCAGGATTCGGGAGAATGGTAGTGTTTCTACAAATGATGAGAAAGTGGAAAGACATTCAAAGCAGTGCTATTGTCTTTGAAACTGGGGAAGTGAAAGTATAAATACAGAGATGCATTTGGAGTAGAAGGTCTTATGTGGACATGAAATGGGAAATCAGGTAAAATTCTAGACTGAAGAGAGCCCAGAATGATGAGAAGTGACAAGAGATGAGAGAGGAGTGAGACTTTAATTCAGTTCATTTCACTTCCTTGTGTCTCTCTCTCCTCTGTGTACTCTTAGGTTGATCTGCATATCCATGCCACAATGATGGTCCTCGAATTCTACTTTTCATAATACCAATACCCTGCCCAAACCACTGGACATTCCCTGTTATCAAATTCAAACATTTCTTTTCTTGGCCTCTAAAGTCCTAAATTTACAACTAGGCTTCCCTCTCCCTGTTTTCCTTCACCCCAACTTTACTCAGATCCAATGGGACCCTTTCCTGTGCCACCTCATCACTTTTTTCTACGTTAGGGTTTTTGTTTACTCTGTCCAACCTTCTCTTATTTCCCTCCCACACCTCCCCAGTCATTCAAGATTAAATTCCACTTTATTAAGATTTATGTTCATAAAGTCTGCTCCCTTCCTTCTTTGACAATTATCATACAATACACAGTACCTTCTAATTTGACATCTCCTTATCACCTTATTTCATATTAAGTTACTTCTGTCTTTTCAGAATATTATAATCTTTTTAAGGTCCAATACGACATCGATTTCTTCTTTTCAACAAGATGTGTGACACAACAGAGAGCAACACAGTTGCTGTGTGAACATTCAATTAATGAAAGTGACAATTGGATGTTTAGGAAGCTGCATATTAACAGGGACAAATAATTTGGTATCAAACATGCACAGATGCATAAGGGATATAGAATATAGAAGTGATAAGTAATTTGGTATCTATGGGACAATATGAGTGGTTCAAATTCATAGTTGTTAAATCTAATCTGGAGCTGCCAAAGGATTTTGTTTTATTTAATTGCTCATTTCTCTCCATATAAATTCTGACATCTGAGTAAACCAGTTCAATTTTACTTCATTAATCAAATTAGTCTGGATAATGTACAGTCCTTTTCTTTAGTCTATTATCTCAGCTTTATAAGAAACAGTCAAGCTGTTTTTCTGGCCCATGAGAAAAGAAAAGAGAAAACATCTTTTAAAGTACATTATAATATGCAATAACCCATGTAGAGCTGGCTGCCTCCTTCCCAATGTAATTGCAGCTTTTGTCGCATTGCATTGAGATTTGCGGTGGTCTTCACGGGACTGTATGCTACTTGGGAGCAAAGAGGCCTGTGGCCCCAGAGTGGAATGTTGCTTGGCACGCTAGACAAAGGTGTCTTTGAAACTGGGTAAAAGTGAGAGGATTTTAGTAGCTCTAGGTGCTTTGTAATAAACAAGGTGGGGAGTAGGAATGAGAATGAACCTTTGAGGCTTAGATCAGAATTTTAAACGGAGAGTTGTGATATCCCTGTTCATGGCCAGGTATCCTGGCAGTATCAATAATTCAGAGGAAATAATTCTAATGACACATAAGAACGAGGGAGGTTGTAGGGCAACTTGTATGACTGGCCCTTCCATTTGAAGACTCTAGTTATAAACTCCTAGATTCTAAATCTGGAAGGCAATGTGTTTTAATGAGTAATGATCTCTACCATCCTTCACTAGGTACCTACTCATATGGAGAAGTCCATGAAGAATTGTTTTTCATTTCTTTTATAGTTCCAACACTCATTAACACAGACTCTGCTACAATGAATGCCTTAATTGGGTGCTCAAAAATTAAATTAAAACACTGATATCTAACCATCAATCCCCAAGCCCCTCCATTTCATATCCACACATATAGTGGGTGTTAATTTAGTGCTATAATGTGCCGGGTATTGAGTCATGAATCAAGCACTAACAATTTGTTCACAAATATAATAGCACCCCAGTCCTCCAGGAGCTCATATTCCGGAAGGGGACGTACAACTAAATAATAATATGACATAGCAAGGTAAGCCCGAGATGCCTTGGGATCACAGCAACCAGCCTGGTGATCAAAAGGAAATACTCAAGGAAAGTGACCAGATATTCTAGAACCATCAGCTCACTCACACAGCTGCTATCCTTTCTACAGAACTGAAAATAAAATATGCCTGGTAAGGTACAGATTTCAACTGTCAATGACAGCTGCTTATAATAATAAATTTTCCTGGCTCTTTTCATGAATTTTAGTAAGCAAATATAATGACAATAATTTCAGTGCATTAAAGCCGGGATTTTCATTTTAAATTAACAAAAGTATGTAACCAAAGAGACCAAACATGGCAAGTGCTAAGTGAGCAAGATATTCTCCCAACAAACCCTAATATTGGCTAAAGTTTCTAAAGATCCCCCACATTTATCTGTTCCATCTAGGTAGAGCAAGACAAACTCAATACTTACTGGCAAGATCACCATATTTATAAAATTTTGATAATATTAATCAGAGAAAGTATAAACATACGCCCTTTGTAAACATGTAAAAATTCATAAATATGTAAATTAGTATGGAAATTATGCATAATAACACTAAAGAAAAATAACCACTACCAGCATTTTGGTATAGTCTTTTCAATCTCTTCTATATATTATGGTTCTTATGAAAATGAAATCAAAAGAGAATCTATCTTTTCCACTCAGCATTATATCTTAATATTTCCCACATACTAAAAATCTCTAAGTCATAATGTTTCATAGCTATATAATATTATTTATTATTATGCTATTCTGCCAAATAGCCCATTGGCTATAGCTTAATTTTAAAGGACTAGAGTATTACTGTCACCAAATGGAAAATTTCTCTTTGAAATAAAATAAAGTGTAAGAGAGGTAAACATATTGCTATTTTGAAAATAAAATACTAGTTCAGCAACCATTCTCTCTAACTAAAAATATTCACACTTGCTTTCTAATCTGTGATTTTATCACTTCTTTAAAATGACGCTTATTTTCACAGTCACCTATGTTTTCATAACATATAATCATTAACAGATTTTGTGAAAACAACAAGAATCAAATGTTAAAGGCCTGTATATATTATATATGTACTATATATTAAAGTCCTGATATATGACATATAACAAAATATAGCTATTTATAAAGTTATTCTGAACTATATATGTTTACTGTATTTTTATTTGCAACAGCTAAATTTGCAAATAGTGTTGGGTAAAAGTATGCATATGAAAGTTAATCATTATTTTGAAAGGAAGGAATAACCATACCTTTCAAATTATATATGTTACTATCTCACTGTACTTTTTCCTTTGGTAGGCTATGTGTATGCTTATGTACCTATACAGACATACATATATGATGGTATACAACCATATATATATGATGAAAATTGTACTAATTATTATTTTAGTCTTGCAATTGTTCAACTCAGTTTTTTAAAACTGGTTCTTAATACTCTGTTGTATGTGATTAAGTCGCAAGTCACAATTGTAATATAGATTCTTATTTGTGCCAAATTTGTGCTAAATTAAATAATTAACTTCTATCAAGAACAATAACTTTACAAGGGTAGTACAGTTTGAAATTTAATCAGGAATGGAATACATAGTGTTATACCAGCATCTTTATTAAGCCATAAGGAGATTTAATTAATACATATACCTTTACACATATTATAAATGGTGTTTAATTTTTATTTTCTTTTCTGCCACCAATGCCAGCTCTTTTCCAACATG
This sequence comes from Avahi laniger, assembly GCA_963575035.1. Lineage (NCBI taxonomy): Eukaryota > Metazoa > Chordata > Mammalia > Primates > Indriidae > Avahi > Avahi laniger. The sequence goes on along the minus strand of CAUYSK010064254.1, from coordinate 28,736 downwards.
CTTATTATCATAAAAGGCCTGGTTTGCAGTTCTTAAGTTATATGGTTGAGATGATAAGCTAAGTATTTGTTGCTGGAAGTAACAGTTCTTGTTAGAAAATAGCAAGCAGAATTACATACAATAATGGGTTCTATGAACAGCATCTGAAATAACAAAATAGCATTTCCTGTCTAAGAAATGGTTTCTTAGTGTATTTGGTATGGGAAAAGAACCATGTTTTGCTATATACATGAATGATAAACAGTGCTGCCAGAAGTCTGTCTAACATACAAATATAATTGTTATAAACTGCTTAAAATAATCCTTGTTGTCTTCTGCACAAGAACATGGAGCAAAATTCTCAGCCTACAGGGCAATTTGCAAGGCCCCTTCCTGCCTCTGCAGTGCTAGCCCACCCCCCCCACCCTCCATTCCACCACCTGTCAACCCTCAACTCCATTCTCCAGACACATCATTATTTTCCAAAGTCATCCATGCACCTTTTTCCTATGATGCTGCTTTGCCTGCCTGAGAAATTTTTCTCTCACTTCACAGCATGCCACAATCATATGCATCTTTCAAGGCCCAAGCAGGTTGTCGCATAATTTCTGAATCTTCCCTCAATACCTTATACCTTCCCTCAATACCTTGGGCCTTGCGGGGACGAGAGGTGAGGGGAAGGAAATAGAAAAAACTAGGACAAAACCAACAGCAGTGATTTGACGAGGATTTCCAAATATCTGCACAAGACAAAACATGTACCTATCTTTACTTGGACATCAGCCAGGCCTGGTGTGGAAGATCTGTGTTCCTCTAAACAACTGATGCTTTAAAAAAATCATTTAACTAGCTCTATGAACTCCATAAATTATGACATTTTGAAGACATTTTGTTCCATCTGACTAAAATACTTTTTTTCCTACTACAACACCTTCTATAAGAAAACAAAGCAAAATAATATAATATAAATAAAGATAAAAATATAAAAAGGATCTCCATAAAAAATTCCTGAATCCAGAACTGCTGGCACAAGTCATATAGAGAACTCTCACAGTCGACAGTCTTCCTTAAACAGTCCTGCTGGATCTTAATTTAATCATTTCCCAACTAAATATTGCAAAGTAATGCTTTAATGAACATTTCATGTCTAGAAATTTTCCTATATTCATGGGGTCAAATGATTCACGATTTTAATGGCTTATGATAAATATTTACAAATTGATTTTGAAAAGCTTTGTACCAATTTTAAATGTCCCAATCATCTTGAGTGACTTAAAATTCTCTTCATATTTACCATCAAAATTAGCTAATTTATTATGTAAAACTGTATATCTCACTTTGTTTTTCTCTGATTTTAAGGTGAAATATAGTTTATATTTTGTTTATTACAGTTATTTATTTATTACAATGTGAATTATCTGATATATATCTTTCATCTATTTTTTTCAATTTGAATGAAGGTTGTGTGTGTGTGTGTGTGTGTGTGTGTATTCTTTATCCTATGTAGTTGTATTGAGATATTTTCCAAAGACTTGATGACCTTTATGTTTGTTTTACTATTTAAAACGTACAAGTGTAGTGAAATGGCAATCTTTCCAGACAATATGGAGAAATTTGATCAAAAATTTATTTTTAGGAGAATTTACATTTAATTGCCCACACATTTCTAAAAAGCATTGATTCATGCCCTGGTATCATCCTTTATCTATTCTATATCCCAGCCTGTTCTGAATTTTAATCAGCAAGATGGATAATCATATAGCAAAGAGTCACATAGAATTTTAAATAATTTATAGCTAACTGAATTAAAATTGAATATGGTCTTGATATTTACAAACAAATTGAAATTTAAGACTAAACATATAAAATCTTTCATTGTAAATTTTTTAAAATACTCTGTGTGGAGGTCAACTTGCAGCAATTAATGTGGACAAAAGAGCAGAAAATGAAGTTTTAGCTGACCACAGACTTAACATGAATGAACACAGCGATGTAACTAACGAAAACTCAAATAATCTTGGGCTACACCTTATATGCCTCAATAATTAGAATTAGTATTTTCACCTAGACAGATAATGACAGATCATAACATGAATATCAGGAATGTGGAGTTTAATTCTGGACAAATAAATCATGACAAAAGTGTGGGGGTTAATTGAGGTCATTATATTTTAACAAAATTACGGTAAATTCAGAGGACATCCAGAATGCCAGAATACGGATGTTAAAGGTTTTAGAAACTGTGTCATATAAAAAAATATTATTTAGCTTGGGAAAGTATTAGGGGATGTGTGATACATATTTTCAAAAATGTGATGAATGTGAGACATATAGAAAAGAAACTAGATTTGTTTTTACATTATTTAATTCTGACTAAGAATTAGTTATAGATACCCTATCAAGAAATGTGTTTCCTCCCTCCCTTACTTGATCCCACAGTTAGTCAGCAAACATTTATTGAGTATGGAACATTTATGTTCCAGGCACTGTAACAGGCCCTCATGACAGAGGTATTAATATGGTATAAATCTTATTGTCGAGGAACTCACAGTCTAACAGAGTTGACAGGTATCTCTCTAGCTATCTTCCAAGTCAGATATAAGATACAGAGAGTACTAATCAGGAAATTTGACTATTTAAGCAAAACCTGCCAACATCTGTGTTAGATATCATCCAGACTTCTTTTATTTGTAACCACAGTATCCCTGTGCTAATTTCCAAAAACTATGTGCATAGTCTTATAAGGTATATATACATACACACACACACAGACACACAATATACATAATATTTATATTATATAAATATATGATTTCAGAAAAAATCAAGGATATAAAAACAAAGAAAATGTTTAAAATGGGGCATACGTAATTACTGAATAGTGAATTTGGAATTGAGTTTTCTGGTTGTTGAAGCAAAGAAAGAAACATTTTGACCTGCAAACTTCTGAGTAAGAAAAGAGTAGGCATGCAAAATTTTCAGGAGAAAAAAAAATCCCTTGATGATAAATCTTTGGAACATAGAAGAGATGAAAATTCTTTCGAACTTGCCTAAGCAAGATTGTAAACATAGCTGAAAATTAAGTATTAATAATTCACCAAGGATAACTTAATTTCACATAAGGGAGGAATAAAGGGTTATAGGAACTACCACACTGTGAAATTTACTGTAGAAGGTGCAATGTAGATGATCAAGAACTGACAGGAATAATACCATACATTTGACTCCAAGCCCCTTTTTTGAAAGTCTTCTAGTTCCATGAACTTTAAGAAGCACTGAGGACGCAGCATATGTCTGAACAGATGGGATTCTCCTGAGTGTGCTTACTAGTTCACCTGGGCTTCCCAAACGGGCTTTCTCCTACTTTGAAAGTGGTTTGTCTCAGCATTTTCAAGTTCTTTTGTTAGCAGACACCAAATGTTACTAGCACCTTCTACCAGATTTAAACTTCCGGCCAGCACAGTATACATAAATGTACAGTAATAGTCCCAACTTCTTCCTTCTAGGACTTATTTTCCTCCTACTTAGCTCATCCCATAAATGAATCTTAATCAATGGCTCCAGTATGTGAATTATTGGGAGGAAGGTGAAAAGTAGAAGCAGGAAGAACAAAAGTCGCTCTATGAAAAAGACACTGTGGCTTTCTTAAACTAGCACATCTAATACTCTGCCCTGTCTGCCTGATCACAAAGAAGGTCAAAAGACGATCTGAGTTGCTGAGGGAGTGCGTTTCACTGTAACTTTGCTTGTAGGCGATTTTCATTCATTGGTAGGCTTGCCTGTTTCCATCTTCCACACATTACTCAGTGCTTGTCGAGTGGGTGCCAATATGTATGTGTTTGTGTGTGTGTGCGTGTGTGTGTGTAAGCGAAACAGTGAAACTGGACTAAAGTCACTGTTTGGCTAGCATGTCTTTTAACCAGTTGTTTTTTCTACACTTTATGGCTTTTGGGTATTTTTCAGAATGATGTAAGAATAATACTGAATGTGGGGAAGTCATATCTCTCCTTGTTTCGAGTTATTCTGAGATATGTTAACCCTGGAACCGAAGCGGTATCTGGCCATATTACTATTTATCCATCCCGGGCGAAGGCAGGTAGGTAAAATTTCAAGCCTCATTTCGATTAAGAAGTGATTGAGCAGTGAAACATTATCTCCAATTTTCACAAAATTGGTCACCCCCAGAAAACGTTAAGCCTGGCACACAGTCTGATTAGACACTTGTCTCCCTGCTATGTCTTTTGTTACCGTTTCATTCTCTAAACAATCTACTTATTTAAATTTTGCTATTAAATTTATCGTTAACCGTCATGTTAAAAAATCAATAAAACAACCCACATACCTTGGCTGAATCCAAGAGGTTACCTTCACTGAGCAAAGCTGTTAATAATTCATAACTCATTCATGGTGAAGTAAGCATCACCTTTTTGGGGTTATGTGAGAGACTTTGGCATACTGCCCTAAATTCTCCCATTGTTTCAAGCAAACCAAGTAGTTCAAGGAGAAACAGGCAAGGACAGGAATTTTTAACATGAGTGCTGAAAAGCACGAAGGGCGACAGAGCTCCTGGAGGGAGCTGCGAACCTCGCTCGAGGGTGAGGGGTTCCTGTGGGCACAGGGACACGGAAGAGAGCACAGCCTGGCCACAGGTCTGTTCCACATGGACTCAGGGCTTCTACCTGTCCGGGAAACAGATTCTGGAAAGCATTTGCAGTCCCACAAGGACACAAAATGACACCGATGGAAATATAATTTAGGATCAAGATGTACCCGTCTTTGTTTAGCACCCATGGCAGAGTCAAAACTGGGGAAAGCAGTGACGTCGTTCCAAGTTGTGTCAGCCAGGAGTGTGTGGCTGGAAGTTGATTAACCAAGAGGAAGAATGAGCAGGCTCACTCTGTCACTTACAGGGTGCTTTAGCATCCAGACTGAAGAGGGTTCAAGAGGAAACAGAGCTGAGAGGTTTAGTAAATTGCCTAAGTGCACCACTGCTCTTTGTAGACCAGTTTTCAGAGTCTGAACTCATTCTCACAGACCACTCTGCTCCTCGGTGACAATAGCATCAGCTTCTGCCCTCTGTTAACCCAAGTAGGTGGCGGACGTTTTGGCTTGTTTCTTCATCCTCCAGGACATCTGTCCTCCAAGTCTGCATCAGGAGCCCACGTTATGCATTCCCATGGCAAACGATGCTTCTCCCAAATACCACTGTGCAGATGTTGCCATGTTCTCCTATTTTCTAATCTGTGTGCCTCACCTCTCCTGCCGACCATCAGGGAGCAACGGCGATGCTTACTATGTTCACTGCCTTGTTCCTAGAACTTAGTTCCAAACCTGGCACATACTGGGCCCCCTAGATGTTTGCAGGACGAAAGTGAAGGCAAGAATTTGGAGCAGACATTTCTTCTGAAGAAAAAGTTTCAATTGAGCTCAGATGCAACAGTTTTGTTTCTGAACCTTTTGCAAACGATCCTCTTTTTGTTTAATGCAAAAGAAAACACATTGCGTCCAGAAAATAAACAGAAAACCAAAAGTATTCTTATTACAAAATGAATGCAAGTTCATTCATAGAAGTTAAAATTAAATTAAAATTTAAAAATCACATATATTGTAGTCCCAGCTACTTGGGAGGCTGAGGCAGGAGGACTGCTTGAGCCCAGGAGTTTGAGGCTCTGATGTGCTGTGATTGTACCTGTGAATAGACACTGCACTCCAGCCTGGGCAACATAGTGAGACTCCATCTCTAAAAAAAAAAAATTAACATAAAAACAAAAAAATAAGAAAATAATTTAGTAACTAATGTACTATATTGAACTCTTACTATATGCAAGGAACTTTCCTAAACAGCTTATGTATATCGATATATTTATTTAATAAATTAAACAATTATCCATAAGCCTAGCATAGATAGCCATTGCTAACATCTTACTGGTGTCTTTCTAGTCTATTTCATACATATGGCTCTGCCTACATACAACTAAAAAAGTAAGATCAATAAATCTGATCAGTACATATGATTAGTAAACCTCCTTAAACTTTTTAAAATGTAAACTGAAAAACTGAATACTTAAAATCATAACACTAACTGATAGAAAAACACCTTAAGCAGTTCTTTGTATTTCTGATAGGTGCTGCTCAAAGCAAAGAGATCATCTTCCTACCAAGTAAGGAGCCAGCCTTTGTCACCATCCCTGGAAATGGTATTGCAGACACATTTTCGATCACACCGGAGACATGGACTGCTTGTTTGAAGGCAGAGGGAATCCTCCTGGTAAGACTTAGTTCTGAACAGAGAACTCTGTGGGCTTCTTCCCACTTCAGAGATGGTCTCATCTAAGGCTATGACCCACAGTGACCACAGGATATCAAAATCATAGATGGTTTTAGACACAGGGACCATCCAGCCCCCACCCAAGGAACCTATGGTGACATTTGCCCTCAAATGACATAGAAACCAACTTGAGGTATCTTCTATATCCTTCCAACTAGCTTCTCTTGGACAAAAAACAAAAAACAAAAAACAGACAAACAAAAACCCTCCTAAAGGCTCAAAGTTCCAGGAGCTGCTGGCCTGAGACAGGCCCTTCACTGTGTCCTGCACACGTATGCCGGCACAGAACAGGATCAGGTCTTGGAGGATAACAGGATAACGGACGTCGGCGGTCTCAGGAACGAGGCTGAACAGATAGAGAATGGCATGCCGGTGGTGGACGCCGGGCACAGACAGACACAGAGACAGCTCAGCGGCTCCTCCTCCCGCAGCGAGGACATCAGCAGGCATCCCATTGTCAACAGGACCCAGGAGCACACTCTGCAGAGCCCCGGACATGTCATAAGAGTGATAATAGACCCTCCTTGGTAGTGGAGGATAGAAGGACAATTCCTTAGTGAGGATATCCCTGGGCTGTCGCCTCTTCTGTTGATGTGTCTTGCTGCTGGATGTGTTATCCTGAACCTCATTCAATGCAAGTATTTCTGTACATGATTTCTGAATTTGCAGAAACCAGTCTCTCAGATCACCTACAGGGTGCAACTAATAGCTCCTCACTCATAGGTCCCATGTTTCTTTCCTGCCCAGCTCTGTATTAGACATTACGTGCAAGGGAACAGGAAGGACACGCAGTCCTGCTGGTGTGTTAGGTACCAAGCGAGGTAAAATCTTTCCTACCAGGTATCCTCCATCCCTCCTTGTCAGTCCTCATGGTTGTAGTTGTTGCTCATGCCCCTTTTCACCTGGTAATCTGTTGTTGTCAGTCGACTGCCAAAACTTTGTAATGACATAAATAAGTATAGACCTTCCGTCTAAAACATTGCCACATTCAGCAGGAAGTAGCTTGATGACTATGTTGCCCCTCCTCTCATGGAGATGGAAGGGTAAAAATTGACAGTGGGAATAAGTAACAGAAAATAGTCTGAAAAGGGGTAAAAATGTTTTCTGTCTCTTCAAAACTCCCTCACCCTTTTTGAGAACTAAAACCTACATCTCTGCCTCATGCCAGTGGCTGGGAGGGGCATGAGAATGTGCTTTGTTCTTTGTGCTACAGGAGATGGCTTGGCGGAATTGCCTGGTTGGAGGTCACGAGATTGTTTTAGCCGGAGATGGGATTATGGGACTAATCAGAACCTTTAAAAGCTCTGTACTTCTGCTCAGAGGCAGGACATTGGTACTTTGAGACAGGAGTCTGCCAACCTCCTCGTTTGCCAGCAAATTAATAAACTCTTTCCTTCTCCTCCAAAAACAAGACTCAAAGTTATCAGAAAAAATGCAAAACCTTCATGAGCACATGTCCCTGCTCTTCCAAAGCACATTTGGGATTTTCAAGCACGAATCAGAGGGATATCTGTAACATAAGCCTGTCTGGGGATTGTGCACAACAAAGTCAGAAGGTTCTAGAAGATGAGAAGACACTAATTTCAGTGACGTTCTCAGCGGTGACAAGAGAAGGAGCCAGTGCTTGTCTGTGACACTCCTCCTGCTTTCTTCTGCCTTAAACCCAGGCAGTAGCCTCCCCACACAGATTGCCTTCCACCCACAACTCTTCATCAAGGGAAAGCCTGTGTCTTGAACACTGCTGGAGCAGCCAGAGAAGCCTGTTCTCTGAGACAGCCCTCTTTGATGTGTGCTTTGAGGCCTGTTTTAGAGCAAGGTCTTTTCAAAATAAAATATTTGGGAAAAGCTTGGGGTGGAGAAAATAAAGCGTTTTCTTCTGGCCCAACTTCATTGATTGGCCATGTTAGCAAATCTTAGGCAAGTCCCTTAATTCCAATCCTGCCTCAGTTTCTTCTTCCATAAGCAGGGACAATACTCATTCTAATAGGTCCTTTCCAAATCTGGGATCTCACAAAAATAATGTGAAGGTTTATGCTGTCCGTTCAAGACAGCATAAGAACAAGAAATCCCTGTTCTTGTATCTTCTTAGTAGAAAGCTTTACTGTGTTAAAAAAGTTCAAGAATGTTTCACAGTGTTAGAAATGAGGAAGAGGAGAATTCCATTCATACCAAAAATGGATACAAAGTTGGACTAAGGGGAAGAAGAGGTACAATATAAAAGTTCCTTCCTAGGCATGGAAGATGCTTGATGACATTTAGTCTATGTGACTGTGTAGTAATATTAATGCATATGTATGCCTCCATGTTATGATCTCATTTTCTCTAAAAACATTTTATTGAGCACTTATTATCAACCTTTCCTTTTCTAGGATCTATGGGACCATGAAGTAATGAGAACATATGGTTCCAACCTAGGAAACTTACTCATATAACAATAACCATTTAAAAATGAAAACTCACTCTGAGTCCCCTGAGCCATGATCTCCTACTTTTCCCCTCCCGTACATTTCTCTCTGAGGTCCGTGTATGAGCCTCGTCTCAGCTGAGGCAAACAGCCCCTCCCCGCTTCCTTCTGCAGATACGTGGGAGCTGTCAGTCATCCGCGGCTCAGAAGCCTGGAGCTCTGCTCTTTCCTGAAGAGCTGCTTAGCTGAATTTACGTTGTGGGATTCGTTTGGCACATTCAGGGGAACATGTTCTTCCTCTCATTTCTGGGACAGGCAGCAGGCCAGTTCCCTCCTATGAATCACCAGATCACAAAGCATCACTTTTTATACCGTGCCAGTTGAGCGTTGCTCGGGCGTGGGGGCAGGAAGCCATCAGACACGATCCACGTTCGGTGTTCTGCACTGATGGAGACAACCAGCATTTCCAAGGAATGTTTGACCTGTTGACGTTTGTTATCTTTGTAAATGTTTGAATTTCTGAACAAACTGGAAGAGACAAATTTCTCCTGAGAATTGAAAAATAGAACCGTCCACACTGAGGAGCTTCTCTCCGATGCATAAACAACCTCAGATGAGCTGCTTTGGGTGTTCTCGTGACTCAGCACGAAGAACAAAGCAGTTGATATGGAGAGTTTAACTAGTGGCTTCACCTGGTTATTATTTATTTAACTAGGATGTTGGGAGTATTATATCACCAAAGCAGGGCTGCCATCAAAATGGATAATTTTGTCTTTTTGGTCTTTATTTACTAGGACTACTTGGTGCTGCTCCCCAGGGACTACTATGAAGCATCTGCCCTCCAGCTGCCAGTCACAGAGCCATGTGCCTCTGCAGGATCTCCCCAGGAAAAGTCAGTACGGGACAGGAGGTGCAGCCGCAGCATCGTGCAGGGGCCTCTAAATGAGGAGCCTTAAATGCAAGGGTTCATGAGAGGGCTCAGGATCCCAGCTGCAGGCCGAGGCTCTGGATAATTATTTGTGATTTTCTTCCCTATCTTACCTGTGTCCTTCAAGTACGAAGCACAAAGCACCGTGCCCACCGCAGCTGGTTTAGGAGTGGCCACCACGCTCTAGCGTGCGGTGGTGCTGATGCAGGCCCGGGTAATACCCTCGAGGTCATGCATCCGGTGAGGGGAAGAGCTTAAACTAGAATCTGGGTTTGCGGACATTTGTTCCTTCCCTTCTTCATGCAGATGAAAATTTATTGCTTAATTTCTATAGTTAGCGCTTAGTAAGAGTTTGTTAAAGGAATGATGAATGAATGAGTGTATTAAATGAATAAGAGTGGTCAGAGATGTGCTTCGGTATTCCGTTTCGTGTTCTCAGTTGTGACTATTGATTTTGTTGTTGTTGTTGAAGTTGCTTGCTTTACCAGCATTTGCCAGTGACCAGATTCCCGTGCACCCTGGCTTGTGAGGCCAGATACTTCCTGCTTGAGGGACAGCCAAGACCCTTGGCAGTACGACAGCCCACACCCGCACACCCCGTCATGGTGGACCTCAGCGGGAGAGAGGTGGGACAGGCGTTTTATTTGTAGTCAAAGCTACTACTACCTCCCCGTCTGTGTCTGCTGAAAACCCCTGGCCACAGATGCTTCTCAAACTCAGGCGAACCTCGTAGAATTTCTCAGAGGTGTTAATCGACATTTGCTGGGTTCTCTGGGTGGGGGCTGGATGGTACACTGTGTGAAGCCATGTTCAGCTTGTTCTTTGAGCACTTTCTAGACATGGCAGAGGATGTGGGCAACCACAGGATCCTTTTCTTTTGGTTACCTGGACTTACAAGGGGGCATCCTGCTGCAGCTGATTCGGGCCAGGATCTCTCTTAAAAGACAGATGAGACTCAATCTAAAAGGCTTCCAGAAACTGCACAGCTTACCCTAGAAGGATACCACATTCACTGACTGGTCAACCCCTTAGGCTAAGCAATTTGTAACAGCTGAATTCCTTGAACTTAGAATCCGGAACTGCTGCACCCCAAGGCATCTACCGCATGGCTTGGAGAACAGGTTGCTACAGGTCTGGGCCTTACTCCTTTTCCAGGAGTTCTTTGAGCCTCATAACCAAATTTAGACTATACTGATGTAAGATTTGAGTTAGAAGTACAGTATGTCAAATAACAGTAGGAATACACAGCACAGCACCTCAAAATGAAGACACTGAAAAAAAACTTCCTCCACTATATTTTCATTCTTTACTTTTTCTATAATATTCTGTTTTATACCTTTGAGGAAAATGTACGTTTGAGGGATTAAATTTGCAAAATGAAAATATATATGGAATTAATTTTAACTGAACATTTAGATGGGTACATTTTTATAAACTGTATTCCTAACATTGTGAAGGTCGCAGCTAAAGGGTTTACATATATTTCTTAAGTATAGTCTTCAATTCACTTTATTTTACTAGAATTTGTATTCTATGAAATAAACTTGATAAACTTGTTGTGACAAGTAAAACAGTATGGTTATGTGTAAAGAAAAACAAAGTGGTCTTCCCTTATTCCATTCTAATACCAAGTTTGTGTCTCTCTGTCTCCCTACCTGCGTGTCTATGCTGTGTGTGTGTACACGTACATACACACACGTATATAGGTGTAGGTTTGTACATACTTACACATATACATAAAAATGCGCACACATACACAAGTACACATCTGTGTATGTGTTTGTGTGTGTATTTGTCTGTGTGTGTATTTGTCTGTGTGTGTGTGTGTTACCCAGACAATGGGGAGGTACAGTGGAGAAGGGCTAACCTCCAGGAAATGATGCTGATGACTCACCAAGAGTGGCCTCACCTTTGATTTAGCCTAGAGCCACAGCACTGAGCATGGAGGCTCATGCCTGGCTAATTTAAGAAAAATTTTTTTGTATTGGTGGGATCTCTCTATGTTGTCCAGGCTGGTCTCAAACTCCTGGCCTAAAGCAATCCTCCTGCCTTGGCCTCCCATAATGCAGAGATTACAGATGTGAGCCGCTATGCTGGCCAAAATCCCAAACTTTTTGAGGGCCAACGACGCTCAAAGGAAATGCTCATTGGAGCATTTTATATCTTGGGATTTGAGATGCTCATCTGGTAAATAGAATGTAAATATTACAAAATCCAAAAGAAATCCAAAATCTGAAGCACTTCTGGTCCCACACATTTCAGATAAGATATATTCAACCTGCATAAACTTAAATTAATTAAACTTAAATGCGGTTTAAAATAAGTTCCTCAGTTGCACTAGCCACATTTCAAGTGCTAAGTAATCACATATGTCTAGTGGCCACCCTGTTGGACAGCACAGATTATAGAATATTTTTATCATCACAGAAAGTTCTACTGACAGTGCTTTTATAGACCCTTGTGCTAAAATTCAGGGACTTACAGAGTTAGAAGAGACCTTGGAACTAATCTGATTTTCCTTCCTGTGAAAGAATTCTTTCTGCATTATCCTTGTTATATGTTATATTTACTTAACCCTGTTTTGAATACTTGAATTGATGAGAAGCTCACTTGTTTTAGAGGTGGCCTGTTTGCTGTTTCATGTTTTTATAACTCTTTGGCTCTTTGTGCTGCTTTCTGGGTGAATTCCTCCAGACTCTTTTACAATGCGTAAATATGCTATTTCACTAGCTCTGGTCTGGAATTTATTCAGCTTATTGATTCAGTTTAATTTATATTTTTAATTTTAAAACTTTTTGATTGACTCTTTCTCATATTTACTTTTTCTTATCTTTTCTGCCAGTTTTTGTTTCAAAATGTCATGTACTTTTTAGTGGAAGTTACTCCTTTTATCTTTTTGAATATCCTAAAGCCCGTACAGCCTGGTATATTTCAGAAATTAGGAATTTTTAAGATTTTTTTAAAAAGAACTTCTCCAGTGAGGTCTGGAGCAACACCCTGTAGTCAAGCAAGTTAGCCTTTCTCCAGCAAAAAGCATGACTAAGCACACCAAGACAGACACAGGAAGACTATGTACAAAGACTTAGTTCAGGTCAGACTTTGCCAGCAAGTGATGATTGGTTGGGTTAGGTTTTACCATCACAAAAGTTACAAAATCGATTTCCTTTTCAGAGTGGGAAAATTTCAGATCACTGACCAGTACACTTAAAGTCTTTGACAGGCTATTCCATAAAATTCATCTTATCGGAAGTAAACTCATCTTCTAATTGATGATTTTGTTACCTTTCTCCATAGTAGATTTCTTTATATGTTTGGAAATTTTTTTTGCAGGCTTATTGGCTTATTCCAAATGAGAGGTTTTTATACCCTACCTCTTTCTCTACACCTGTCTCAGCCCAGTAGTTTTGCAATGTCTTACCCAGTCCACAGGACCTTAGCCCAGAGCCAGACACTACAATGTGCCCCTCTGTTTTTGTGATAGGACAGCACCGATTCAAATACTGAGCAGGTAGATGGCTTATCTCAGTTCCAGTCATGAGGCCACATGTTTGATCTTTGGTTTCCAAATTCCAAACTTCTTGTAAAGCCCTAACCCAGGTGGCAGATTGGCAGCAATATTGTTTTTTAGCTTCTTTTCGTGATTGGATGAAACCCTCATCCTTGGCTTCAAAAAATGGGCCTGGATCTGGCCACTGTCTCTTTCGGAGCATTTTTAGTTCTCTTTATTCGACATGAGCTGAACTACCGACCAAAACAGCTGCTTCCAGACCCAGAGGACAACAGGCCTGGGACTTAAGCCCCAGTGCCATTTTGAATTTTTCTTTTACTTGTATTCTATGTCCCATTTACCTTTAATCCCAAATGTTTCTTTTTGTTTTTCTTTTAAAACGTTTTATCCAGAGTTGCTGTCCCTTGGAGCAGAAGAGTAAACATGAATTCCCTGTGTCAGCTGAACTGGAAGCCACCCATCTTTTAAAAATGCTAAATTCTAACCTATTTTTATTAAAATCCTCCTTTCCTCTCCCACGACTCAGACACTACTCCATAATTCTTCTCCCCTTTACAAAGAAACTTCTCCAAAGAATTGTCTGCATCCCTGTTTCTAATTCTTTCTATCCTGCTCACACATCAACCCACTTCAGTCTGGCTTCCACCTCCCACTCCATTAAATTTTTTTGCCAAGGCTTCCAATGATATCCTTGTCACCAAATCCAATGTGTATGTTTCGGTCCTCATCTGTTTAATTTCTTATCAGCTTTCAAAACTTGCTGAACCCTCCCCTGTGTTCTAAAACACTCTCTTATCTTGTTTTTCATAATTTAAGAGTGGTCTGGTTCTCTTTCCACCTCTCTGGGTGCTTTGCCAAAATATCATTTACAGGCTCACTCTCCTGTCTAGCCACAAAATGTTAGAATTTGTCAAGGCTCAGTCCCAGGCCTTGTCTCGCTGCTCTGTTTTCTCTCTCTAAGCACTCTCATTCATGCCGTGTGAGACACCAGCTTCACATGCTTAACTCCCTGGTTGGCATGCGTGGTCCTACCTCTTTTTTTATATGTAGGGCAGCAGATCCACCTTCCATGTCGACGTTACCTCTGTGCTGTCTCAAAGCCACCTCAAATTGCACTTCAGTGTTCCCTACCTAAGTCGATTCTACTACCATCCATTTTGCTGCACAAACCGCAATTCTTAGGGTCATCTGTGACTTCTTACATTCTTTCCCCAACCAAAGCCAATCTATCCCCTAGTCTGTGTCCCAAACTGTTCTTGAAACTCTCCTTCCATCTCCCTTGTCCAATATGCCATCGTCTTTCACGAATATCTTGCAGTAGCCTCCTAATTAGCTCACTCACATCAACTCTTGCCCACTGTACCTCCCCATTCATCCTCCATACTATAGCCAGCACGCATATCCTGATGGGAATATCTGATCATCACACCTGCCCTCCCCAACAATTGGAAGATTGCAATACATCTCATTGCTCTTAAGACAGAGATCATTTTAACATCCCTTATAAAGCTGCCCTTCCAACCTCCCAATTTTATCAGAGCCCCTCTTGCTCTGTTCCTCGGCCACTCTGGCCTGCCTTCAGACTCCTGGACTTGCAGTGTGTGGGACCCTACAGCCTTATGTGTTGCAGTGTAGCCTCCTTCTGCAGGCTGTTCCCTCTGCCCAAATGCTCTTCCCTCCCCTTACATCCTGTTATCTGCTCCTTGTCCTCCATGCTCAGCTAAGTTGCTGCTTCTTCAGTGAAGCCTTCCCTTCTCCCTCATCTCCCTGACCAGCTCAGGCCCCTGTCTTACACGTTTCCACAGCACCTCTGCAGAGCATTTATCACATGTGTGATTTTACACAGTATTTGTCTAATTATCTAATTATTTGATTAAAGTCTGTCTGAGGGCGGAGACCGTGTCGTCCTTGTCTCCCATTGTGTGCCCATCACCTGGCTGGCGGACTGGCATAGAGTAGATGTTCAGCAATGGTTGGTGGCCAAATCATTTGAATCCTCATTTTGACATCGGACTTGTTAGTTATCCTTTTTAGCTCTGTGTGAGCATCAGATTTGGCAAACCCACCTTCCACGTCTTTATCCTGGAACATCAATAACTAGGAGAGTGCAGTACTGTGCCACAAAACCAGAAAGATTCCTCTAGTTTGACACTGGTTTTGTTAAAATTCACCTTTTGTAAAGGCGAATAACTGATAAGAACAGCAAACAGTAAAGTTTCTGTTTGCCGTCTTTTATGTCTTTTGTCAGAGTTTCTCAAAACCAGCTTTTCCATTGAATGGATTTTGATTTATTCCAACAAGTCTTCCAAAAGTCAATCCTTAGGAATCAGAGTGGGCAGAATAGTAGAAATTTATAATAGAGTGCTGTGGTAGAACTGGCAGCCAGTAATAACTTCTGGGAGAGAACGTGGTATGTCATTAACCTGAGAGTGTCTCGTGATGGGATAAAGACAGCCAAGCCCTTGTTTGGAGATGTCCAGGGGAGAAGTGCTGGCAATGACCTCTCCACGTGGACCAGTGGCAGTGCCATATTTCACTCGATAACATACAGTCAGAACTGGTGTGGATAATCCGCACTTTTTTCCTGAAGGAAGTTTTTCCATTATTTAAGTAATAGAAAAATCACTATGGAAAATAGCAGCTATGTGATTCAGAGCTGTTCAGAAACAATAATGAATATGAGTTTCCTGAAGCCAAGAAAAGTGGGGACCATTTTAATGAAGTGTGGCGAAGCTCACCTGGGCCTGAATTTCTGGGCTGAGGCGGGTCGCTCTGCTAAGGAATGAAGTTCTAATATTGGCTCGGATATTAAATACGCACACATACTTTGACCCAGCAATTTCACTTCTAGGAATGTTACAGACATATTAGCATAAGGATATACATATAGTGATGGTCAGATAGCATTATATGTTGTTAGAGACAACCTAAGTGTCCATCGATAGGAGATTAGTTAAATAATTTTATATTCCTGCTATGGGATGCTAGGCAGCCATCAGAAAAATGAAGTGTACCTGTATGTGCTGATAAAGACACTTGAAATACCCGTAAGCAAAAAAAGAGCAAGTAATGGTAAAAAGCAATAATCGCAATTATAATCATCAACGTTTTTTATAATGCTTATTTTGTGCCAAATACCATTCCAAAAGCCGTCCATGTACTAATTCATTTCTTCCTCATAACAGTCTTAAGAGATGGGCACTACCTGTTATCCCCATTATACTGAGGCATACAGATCTTAAGTAACTTGCCCAAGCTCACGTAGCTGGAGGCGGTCTGATTCCAGACCCCAAGCTCCTAACCAATAGGTGGTATGGCGGGAGCAGGGGATACTTTTCCTGTAAAGAATCAGATAGTAAATAATTTGGGCTTTGCAGCCCGCATGTCTCTGTCACTGGAGTGCACAAGCATCCCAAGTTGCTATGATCACAGTTGTTCTTACAAAAACAAAACGTGTGTACATATTCAGGCATAGAAAATAGTCTGGCTGTATGAAAACCAAGCTAGTAACAGTCATTATCCCGGAGTAGGGGGTGTGTGTCACTTTTACATTATTTCTATTCATATAACTTAAATTTCTTTTTTAAAGAACAAAGAGCCTCAAGGCACATTTCCAACCCTCTTATCCCCCATTGGTGATTCCTTTTTACTTCAAGTTTCAGGGTATCTTTTACCTTGAGGGACAAGTGGCTAAAACATTCCTGGGAAGAAAGAATAAAAATCCCTGTGCTACATCGGGTTTTAGAAAATAAAAATACAAGATGCCCCATTACATTTGAAGTGCAGATAAATAATGAATAATTATTTATTGTTTATCTCGATGTAAAATTTAACAGAGCACTATGTATTTTATCAGGCATCCCTCCTTATGGGACTGTATTTCTCACTAACATGACATATAGAAGTACTTCCAGAGTGTCTTCTTAGCTCTTTTTTTGCATTGTATATGTAAGTATATGTGGTGTGTTTCACGTCTAGTTGACAATCTGTCTGCTCGGCCTCTCTGACAGGTGGAATTGCATCTGCGGCTACATGTGCCACAGGCTGGCCACTACGTGGTCATGCTCGAGTATTCCACGAAGGCAGCCCAGATGTTTGTGGTTGATGTGAGAGTAAAGAGCCCCAGGTCTGTTCTAGCAGGCCGGGCGAACATATACAGCTGCAAGTACAGGTAATCAGTCCCACCCCCGGGAACTCCTCTGTCACAGAACAATTAAGAAATATGCCTTAGGAACATTGGTTTTTATTTGCATTGGAAAGTCGTTTCCTTTTGGAGGCAGATCTTAAAAACTTGCAGGTGAACAGTGTTGTGGTCCAACACCATCCCCAGGTTGGATAACAGGAATCTTCTCTGTTGGCAGCATCTTGAAAATGTTGCATTTTCTTAAACAGCTGTGTGCTGTACCTGCCAACTCTGTTCAGATTCACATGAAGCAGCGCAGCCTCTTTATTTGATTCTCTGTCCCTCTGGTGTGGGGCAGTGAACTCGGTGCTCTCAACTCAAAGGCTGTGCCAAGTACAAGTGTGCACGGCATCAGGAAAAAACTCGTTCTTGATAACATGAGAAGGTGCACACCCACCTTCACAGCACACCTTCAGAACTGGGGAATTCATTAGACTGTTTGATGATTGTCAAATGAAAAAAATGGACAAAAGGCTTTATTCTAAACAAATTCTAAAGGAGCTGTAACCAACAAAGGACTTAAAAATTTGCCCCGATGAAGTTCTTCTCTTCCAAGAGCACTGACAGGGGTTTATTAAAATGATTTTCTTTGCATAATATTTCAAGATACATGCAAATTTTCAGAGCATGCTTTAATTAAAGAATCAGGTCAAGGGGTGTTTCCATGTGAAATTAATTGTATAATAAATGGCACTGCAAGTTGGAGTCCCTTGAAACAGCAGGTGGAGAACCACAGTAAACCCATCCAGTTTTCGGCCAACGCCTTGAACATTTTATTACCAACATTTCATGTTGCTTTTTGTCAAACCCAAGACGACCTGAAGAACTTGGACATTTTCCCTGTTGCGAAAATGAAAAAAACTTATGAAACGAGTTACTTTTTAGTAGCTTGGGATGGAAAATTTTATGAGACTCGATAAATGGTTATTGAATTAAACCGCCATGCCCTCAGCAACCCTGCACAGCCGCTGTGACGGGGGATGATGACAGAGAAACCAAAGGACATGATTGTATTTGGATTTTTAACAGGAGCATGAGATGGGCCTAAAAGAGTTCCCCAGAATGTTCTGTCATTATCTGAAAATATGAGCTGCATCTATAGGTGACATCGGCAACCACTGGAATGGACACTTCCAGGTGGGTGGGTCACCACGTCACTGAAGGCCTGGAGACTGTCAGCACAGGGTCTGGGGCAGGGCTTCTCCACACCACGTCCATCCAAGCCCCCCTCCGGGGCAGCTCCTGACTCCTTCCCCCGCCAGATCCCATGGCTAAACTCCTGTCTCACAGCATACACAGTAGAGATGGCTAAGGGGACAGGAGGAAATATTCATTATCATCCTGGTGACCCTCTGAATCATCTCAGAAGAGCTCTGAGAATATCTATACCAAGGCGAGAGTGATTTCAAAACCAAAGAAATACAGGTCACCCTTGCAGGATTCCGTGAATATTGTTTCATGCCCTTTGTCTGAATGGAGTTATTGCAGATGAACTGCATGTCACTCTGTAGATCATTTTGGCTCTGAACGTGACAACACCAAAGTTCTGCTTCACGAGTTTCTATCCTTAGAATCCCAGGATGGTATTGTATTAGACCACTCCCAGGAAAGTCCCATGGTATTTTTTTGCTAAAACACTTCCATTTTCTCTTCCTTGCCTGTCATGTGGACCAGTGAAAATGAACAGGCTACAAGTATGGGAGTCCAAAAAATATGGTACCATTGGAAAATATTTGACACATAAAAACCTATTTCAAATGACAGGCTCTTTCAACATTGCAGCATCTCCTGCTGAGGTTTCAACTTTCCCCAGCATTTCTCAAGTGAGTTCTAATGATGTTAAAAAATAATATTCCACCATAATAGCAGTGGTGGTAATAGAAACACCACTTTTCAAAATAGTGCTGTGGTAAACTCTGATTTCCATAAGAAAGATGACCCTTAATGATTAAATCAATCCAGTTATTATTGTTAGTCTATTTCTCAGTAAGAATTAAATATAGAATAAGGATAATGCTAAATAAGTGAATTACTTAATATATTTAACTCCCAGGATTACGCTTGAATCCAAAAGGAATGTGTTTTAATGGATACACACACACACACACACACACACACACTCACACAAAGGGAAAGAAAAAATATATTAAGTTTCCAATATATGCCACAAATTGTGTTTGCCTCTTTATATATTTTATCTCATTTTAATCCTCACCAAAAAAGTCACTGCCTAAATTACTACAAATATTTATCAGAGACGGTCATTTTGTTTTAATATGATGCTACTTCCAAATTATGTGTATAGACAGAAAATGTGCTATAGAATATGAAGTCAGAAATATACTAAAAAAAAACTTCCTTTATGAGTTTTACCGTCAGAGTCATATTCTTTGATTTAAAACTGTGAACTTTTAAGTGTTTCTGAACTCTGTATCTCATCTGATGTGATGGAGGGCAGGGACACCACTGGTAGAAATGAAGAAGGAAGAACGGTGAACAGACTGAGCTTTCAGAGGCAAATGCTGGGTGTCCCCAGACATCGAGGAAGGCCAGCCATGCTTACCGACTTGGCGTGGGATGGTCACTGCAAGGCCAGTGGGTGACTTTAATTACAAATGCTCCTGAGAATACTGGCTGTATCTTAGAGATCTGCCATTACTGGCCCTGGGGCTCTATCTCTGAACTACTAAACCAAGTATTCCATTAAGCTGAGTGGCACATGAGAACGGCAGAGGGAAGGGTCTTTCCCCCACAGAGACTATGGGCTGCATCCCTCTTCAACTCACCACACGGGGAAATTCAATGTTGAAAATCCGGATATAAACAGGAGGAACCAAAGAACAATCAGCCACCCCATGGGGAAGTGCGAAACTGGGGAGACTCTGGGACTCAGGCTAAGGAAACTCTTTCCCTCTTGCAGCTTCCTCTGCCGCAGCGCCGTGATTGACCGCACGAGCCGCATCGCCATGTACGAGCTGTTAGCAGATGCAGACGTCCAGCTCAAGGCGCACACGGCCCTGTTCCTTCTGGTACGCTTCTGTTTTGCCTGTTGAGTTTTAGAAGCATTTTATTGATATCTGTATTGTTTAAAAGCTTTGGCTGGGATTGCATCTATAAAATTATAAATGCAATCTATAAAATTAACCTGTGAAGGATTGCTAGTTTAATGTCTTTTCTTTCCATCTGGAACCTGACTGGTCCCTTCATTTGCTGGATCCTTTTTTGATACCGTCTCATAGGGTTTAGTCATCAAGTTTAAACACATCTCACAAGTTCACATTTCATTAATTTTTATTCATTCCTACTATTATGAATAAAATATCTCATATTTCCTAGTTTGTTATTATTGCCAGAGTGTAGAAATGCCATTGGTTATTGTTTATTTTCTTTCCTGTTTTACTATTTTATTATCTTTATTAGCTTCTTGGTAAATTTCCTCAAAATTTCAAAGTTTAAAATAACCTAATTTTTTAAAAAAAACTCTATTTCAAAAAGAGTGTTATTCAGTTAAGTAGATACATACTTAAGCATTAAAATACTGAGGATGGTAGGTTAAATGACCTTTGCATCCTTCCTTATAAGGCACAACTTGAACACTGAGAATTATGAAAAACAGAGGCAATGAGATCTGGCTGGGAAGGGGTGGCCAGGTTTACAATAAATCTCAGGGAATTTAAGATTATCTAAGGGTGAAGCAACTTCCTGTTACTGCTAATATTAAGCATATATCACACCCAGGGAAATGCCAGGCCAGCCTGTACTAATGTGTTTTAAATATTTGTGGCTGACAGTATTAAAAACTTTGACCTTTCTCTTAAGAAGTAGCTGGAATTCAATTTTTTAAAATTATCATTACAAAATTACAGTTCTTTTTTTAAACATAGAAATCCAAGTCAATCTAACCCCTTCATCTTTGGAAATTATAATTGGGCTGAATTTTTATCATTTAAGCATAGGTTTGCCCTTTTTGAAAGAGTCCAATGTCAGTCAGGGTCAAGGCTGACCAAATACAAGCTCTGTTAGGGCAGGAGTATTGTCTGTCTTGGACTTGTAAGACCCCCTAGTCTCAGTAGTGTTCAATAAAAATTTTTGTTGTTACTGAATAGCTTTGCAATCAAGTTAGTAATACATTTTTGATTTAAAATGAAATATATTGATAAATTAATGACTGAGATTCTTGCGTGACTCAAAAGCTAGCTCTGGAGACAGTTCCTTCAACAAAGTCCGAATGTGCCTGAGATACGAGTCATCCCATATTAGGAAGAGTCATGCGCAGCAGTGGCAGCCCTCTCTTTGAACAGCAGGCTCTCTGGCCACCTACCACATTTCCCCTCTTCCTGCCAAGGGTTCTGAAGAGCCAGCCTTGGCCCAGGGCAGGAGAGAAAAAACAGGCACCAAAAGTTACTAAACAGAATCTTTTCGGGACTTTCCTAGGATTTGGTTCTCAGTTCTGTTTACGTAATTATTCCAACAGCAATGTAGTCAGTGATCCTACCTAACAATGAAAAGGATTCGTTGCACATATGATACCATAGGACATTCCGTCCTGCAACATTCACTACTTTAAAGTAATGATTATGATTTTTCTACATAAATTATTTACTTAATAGCTGTCTAAAAAGAGTGTGCTAGACCATACCACTGATTTTGCTGATAACTGCGATGTGCCTTTTTGCCTTGCATTTGCTCAATAGCATCAAGTTTGTATCATACCTGTTGAAGAATTCTCAACTGAATACATGAGACCTCAAGTGCACTGCATTGCCAGTTATGGGCGATTTGCTAATCGAAGGTACTGTGTGTCCTTCCTATCTCCCTGTTTGTGCTCTGAGGGATACTCTAATGCTTTTACCTTATACTTAACTTCAGAAATGATCATAAACCAAGGTGCTGAAGTCTGGTGATGGATTTAAAATAAAAAGCAAAGAAAAACCAGCTGAATAATTTAGCCCAGTGGTCTTTCCAGAATTCCATAAAATCAGGAAGCTGACACAGTAGCAGCTGGGGACGTGGATAAGCCCAGCTTTCAAGGGCTGGGACCCCAAGCCCTATTCTGAGCTCTGAAAAAGACTCATTTTGTCTCAATCCTTTAATCACTGTCTGCGGCTCTTCATTTGAAAAACCATGAAAGTAATGACCTATCTCACAACTATGTCATGAGAATGAGCTAACTAATGCTCACAGGTGTTTTGGTGAGGTTGTTTTGCTGTAGATTCAAAAACAATTTATAGACATGGGCATGAAATCCTGTGCTCATGGTTAGGACGATAGGAACCACTGAGACAATACAAATCTGGCTGTTGCTAAGAGAGATGCTGTTATTTGTTCTCTTTTATACAGTGTTATGTCAACATTTATGACAAGAGGTGAAGAATATTTTATTGCATTGATCTCATTTCAACAATTAATTTTAGTTCTGGAAAGGAAAGTTTCAGTAAGTTTCTTTCTAGCTTATTTACTTCAAAATTAGGATTTTCTTTCTGTTTTAGCTAGTTGTATTGTACAGGCAGCTGGAATACACTTGACTAATGGACTACTACTACCTAAGGGTTACCCTTAGGTAAAGATCTCCAGAATCCTCTGGATCCTTTTGACCTTCCCGTGGTTCTATGTGCAAAGTCTGTCTCTTCATTGATGGACAGTCCTGTAGTTTTTGGTTGACTTTTAAAATATTCTACTTTTCAGTGCCACCTGTGTCTCCCAGGCCCACGAAACTCCTCCCATGGCATTAATTTTGGATGTCCCGAGGGGTGGTCCTGTCCCTCGTCTGCCCCAGGATCCTTCACCTTCTGCTGATGTTGTGACTGGAGTCACCTTGAAGGCACCCCAGGTACAACTTCCCTCAAGGGTGCTGTTCCCAAACCAAGGGTTCTCCAAGTGTGGCCCTTGAAACAGCAGCATCCTCATCACTTGGGAATTTGTTAGGAATGCAGATTCACAAGCTTCACCCCAGACCCACTAAATCAGAAGCTCTGGGGGTGGGGCCCAGCAATCTGTGTTTTAACAAACGCTCCCGGTGATTCTGATGCCCCTAAAGTTTGAGAACTTCCACTGTCTTTGGTGGAGAACCCCAGAACTGCAGGTGTCTGGTTGATCCTGCCTGTGACCACCTCAGCCTGATGCACCTTTCACTCACGAGCTCTGTCCACATGATCCACATTTTATCATTTGACAATTTGTCAGGCTTCACATCATGAGACCTCATGTTTATGTGGGCTGCTGCTGTTTGACGTTGTTGTGTTTATTAGTTTTCTTCCCGGGTTGGATCGTAAGATTTTTAGAATAGTGGCTGATAAATGTCCTTATATGTCCCACTGCACCAATGTAGTGTGGTAGGAAATTCTCAATGAATGTTTATTGATTAATCAGCTAGAGTGTGAAGGTGAAATATTATAACGTATTTTTTTGCTGTAAACTACAAAATCACAGGGCTTTCTCAGTTCTGGATTATGGAAATACACTTAGTGTTCTGATATTAAAGGTTGATTATCCCTTATCCAATATGTTTGGGATGAGAAGTGTTTTATATTTTGAATTCTTTCAGATTTTGGAATATTTATGTTATACTTACCAGTTGAGCATTTCTAATCCGAAAATCCAAAATACTCCAATTAGCATTTCATTTGAACACCATATTGACGCTCAAAAAGTTCTGGATTTTGGAGTATTTTGGATTTTGATTGTTTAGATTAGGGATACTCAACCCATATTAAGTCCTTTTAATCCCAAAGATGGTTCATGTCAGTTCATATTGCACCGAGTTTGGAAGTTAACAAGGTCTGAGGGATGAAATCGATTAAGGTCCCATACAGGGAAGGTGGCTTGGAATAGTGGGGGAAGATGAGTTGAAAGCAAGGTCACAGAGTCAAGTTCTCATCTAAAAGGTGAGGATGATCTTTCGTTGTTATTGTTGTGTTGTTGCTGTTGTTGTAGTAGTTTTTGGAAGGATAAAGGATTTATTATTCACACAGTGAAGCTTTCTGGGGAGAGCAGGGCTCACACCCAAGCTGGAGCAAAGGGAGGACCATGCTCTCTGTTCTTTACTGTGTCTGGTGGGCATGGAGGGAGGGCTGGGCAGTCCAGGGAGGACTCCCTCTCCCATGGGAGTTGTGCGGTTTGAGCTCCTCACCCCTGCCTAGCGAGGAAGGCGCTTTCTTATCAGCTTGTCCAATGTGGGGTAGAAGGTAGGAGGGAGTAATGGGGCTTGACAACTGTCAGTGGGCAAATGTCAAAAATAGAGTTGGGCCAGGTGCGGTGGCTCATGCCTGTAATACCAGAACTTTGAGAGGCCCAGGTGGGAGGATCACTTGAGGCCAGGAGTTTGAGGCTGCAGTGAGCTATGATCATACCATTGCACTCTAGCCTGGGCAACAGAGCAAGAGCCTATTTCCAAAAGAGAAAAAAAAATGAAATCAAACTCTTTATTACATAGTTATTATGAGTAATGCTACTATGAACATTCTTGTACAGCCTTTTGGCAAAACATATGCATTTCCGTTGGATATGTACTCAGGAGTGCAATTGCTGAGTTATATGTTTGACTTTGATAAATATTAGGTTGGTGCAAAAGTAATTCCAAGTTTTATCTTTGTTGAAATTTGCCATTTGATATTGGAATACATTCTTAAATAAATGTGGTTATGTTATACATCACTTTAATGAGCATTTCTTACTTTATGTTTTTTTGCTAATGACTTATTACTTGCTGTTTATTTTATATTTATTTTATACTGTGGAAATGATGTTAGGCAAAAAGCAAATATGAGTGATTTTTTTATTCGAGTTCAAAATGGGTCATAAAGCAGTGGAGGCAACTTGCAACATTAACAGCGCATTTGGCCCAGTAACTGCTAACGAACGTACAGTGCAGTGGTGGTTCGAGAAGTTTTGCAAAGGAGATGAGAGCCTTGAAGATGAGGAGGGCAGTGACCGGCCATCGGAAGTTGACAACGATCAATTGAGAGCAATCTTCGAAGCTGATCCTCTTACAAATACACGAGAAGTTGCCAAAGAGCTCAATGTCAACCATTCTACGGTCAGTCGTTCAGCATTTGAAGCAAATTGGAAAGCTGAAAAAGCTTGATAAATGGGTGTCCCATGAGCTGACCGAAAATCAAAAAAATCGTCTTTTTGAAGTGTCTCTTTCTCTTCCTATATGCAACAACCAAACATTTGTTGATCAAATTGTGACTTGCAAAGAAAAATGGATTGAATACAACAACCAGCGACGACCAGCTCAGTGGTTGGCCAGAGAAGAAGCTCCAAAGCACTTCCCAAAGCCAAACTTGTGCCCACAAAAGGTCATGGTCACTGTTTGGTGGTCTGCTGCCAGTCTGATCCACTATGGCTTTCTGAATCCCAGTGAAACTGTTACATCTGAAGAGTGTGCTCAACAAATCAATGAGATGCACCAAAAACTGCAAAGCCTGCAGCTGGCATTGGTCAACAGAAAAGGCCCAATTCTCCACAACAAGGCCAGACCGCACGTCACACAACCAATGTTTCAAAAGTTGAACGAATTGGGGTATGCAGTTTCGCCTCATCCACCATATTCACCTGACCTCTCACCAACCGACTACCACTTCTTCAAGCATATCTACAATGTTTTGCAGGGAAAACGCTTCCACAAATAGCAGGATGCAGAAAATGCTTTCCAAGAGTTCCTCGAATCCCAAAGCATGGATTTTTATGCCACAGGAATAAACAAACTTACTTCTTGTTGGCAAAAATGTGTTGATTGTTAATGGCTCCTATTTTGATTAATAAAGATGTGTTCGAGTCTTGTTATGCTTTAAAATTCATGGTCCAAAACAGCAGTTACTTTTGCACCAAACTATGCTACCAAACAGTTGTCCAACAAGACGTACCAAATTGTCCTCTCCAACAATATTTGTGGTTGTTCCACAGTTTGTTTACTCCTTCTACGGGTGAGAGATATTTGGTTTGTTTCCAGTTTTTGTGATTACAGGTACATCTGCTATAAACATACATGTGAAAATTTCTGTGTGAATATAGATTGTCATTTCACTTAGATAAGTACCTAAGTTGTTTTGTCCTTTAATCTTTAAATACTCTGTGATTCTAATTATTCATAGCTCTTCAGCTTGAGATTTTTGTTTTTGTTTTTTTTTCTCCTTTTTTCCTCTTAGAATGAAGTGACCCTGAGAGGACTCGTACCACACCTGGGCCGGTACGTCTTTGTCATCCACTTTCATCAAACAGCACATCCGACGTTTCCCGCACAGGTGTCGGTGGATGGAGGACGACCGCGGTCAGGTGAGCTCAGGCCCCACTAGCCTGCCCGCCGCATCCTCGTAGTCATGTGACAGGAAGTCCTCTCTCTCTCTCCCAGGTTCCTTCCAGGCCTCTTTCTGCCCCCATGTACTTGGCTGCCGGGATCAAGTGGTCTCCGAAGGCCGGGTGGAGTTTGACATCTCGGAGCCTGAGGCGACCGTGACTGTGAAGGTTCCGGAAGGAAAGTCCTTAGTTCTGGTGTGTTCTGCTTGTCTCTCAACTTGCTTCTCCCGTGGCTGCCTTGGTCAGCCATTCTTTGTGCCTGTGTGGCTCATGGTCATAATTCCTCCAAGGATTTGAAGTCGAATATATAGAAAAATGTTTAAATTTTACAGTATCTTTTACCAAAAAAAGAAGGAGAAAACCATGTGATAATTAAAGTCCAGGGAAATGGGATTGATTGAGAGCGAGTGTCTCACCTCTCCACTGGCTCCTGCTCTCGCCTCACCCCGCTGGTCTCTCTCAGAAGCATCTAACACCCCTTTCTTTTGGCTTCTACACATGTTTTCTCAGTTTTCTATTTCTAGTGCCTCCTCAGTGGCTTCTCTTTTCCCCTGTCTCCGTATGTAGAGTTCCCTCGAGTTCAACGCTGAACTCCTTGTACTGTTTCGCTGTGGATGCGTCACCTGCACGCATTAATGCCGTCCTCTCCTCTGTGGGAAGGACACCCACATCTGTAAATTCCTTCTGATCTTTCCAGAACTCCAGGCCCAGTGTGTGACCGCCTGCTGTGTACCTGCACAGCTAGAGACTGCACAGAGCCTCACACGCAGCCTGTCCCCTGCTCCTGGTGCGTGCCACCCTGTTCACTACCATGATGATGGCACCCAGCACCAGGGGTCTGACTGAGCCCCCTTCTCCACCTGCTCTGCTACCACAGCCTGGCACCATGTGCCGTGGGTACATCTCTGCCATGTCTCTTTCAAGCATCCGTTCCGTTCTGGTTCCATCATTCTCCTTGACCATCCTTGCAGATGGGCGGGGCCAACCACGTGCCGTGGTCTCTCTTATTCCGTCCCATCTCCACGTCCTGGCAGTGACCTACCTGACCGAAGAGCTTGGAGCATGCCATGCGACTCCCCGCCACTGATGGGATACTGTTCGTGTGCTTCCCTCGGATCCACATGCTTCACTCTGGCATTCGGGGCCCTCACCACCTCTGTCTAATTCATCATTCGGTCTCCTCTCCTGTCATTCCTCTGCTCCAGGGCTCCCTTCTCTGGCCATGCTAACCCATGCTCAAGCCCGCGGATATGCCATTTCCTCTCACGCCACCAGGCTTCCTCACGCTGTCCGTTTTTCTAACACTTCGGCCCACTTCTCTGTCTGGAGAAATCCTGCTGACCTATGCTCCCAGCTCAGAATTAATTCACCTTCTCTGCAGAGCCTTCCAGGGAGCCAGGCACATTGCCCAGACTCTGCCCTGGTGCCCTCCAGTTCTGCGCCGTGCCTCCTCAGCTCTCTGAGGATGTTGTCTTCCTGGGGGCAGGGTCCTGACTAGTCATTTTGCATCTCGTGTGCCTAGAACACTGCTTTAAACATGACGCTTTGCAAATGTTTATTGCATTGAATATCATGAGAGCAGTAAACTCTCTGTGAGCCGTAAGCTGGTATGCAGTTGACGAGGATGTTTGAAAATTTCTGCAGCATTTGCTATAGACATAGTCTGATTTACACAGGCAGAGGGAACCAAGTAGTACTTTTAAAGACTGGGGCTGCAGTTATTCATGACAGAGTACCAGGTATGATGTAAACTTCAAAAGCAAGCCAGGGCATTGTTCCTACCTCTTCAGTTTGCTCACCTTTAAAAATATAAAACAGCAATACCTAGAGATCCAGGGGATGCCCAGGCATGGGTCACAAAGGCCCTGCTTAACCCCAGGTCCCCAACTCAGCCAGTGCTCAGGGCTGCTGCTTCTCTGAGCAGGTCAGGGATCTGCCTAGGTGCTCACTGCTCCCTGCACAGCAGTGTGGATTGAGCCTCTAACCCTGGCTTGTGTTTGCACTTGTGCTTTCATAAATCCTGATTCATTTGGCCTTGGACTTAATAATAGAAAGCATTGCTCTTGGTGAAGAGAAAGTCCAGGTTGAGTATTCCTTATCTAAAATGCT
>CAUYSK010064253.1:0-42908 GCA_963575035.1 Avahi laniger | reverse complement strand
TGGTATACATATACCACATTTTATTAATCCACTCGTATTGATGGGCACTTGGGTTGTTTCCACATCTTTGCAATTGTGAATTGTGCTGCTATAAACATTCGGGTGCAGGTATCTTTTTTATAGAGTATAATTTGTTCTTTTGGGTAGATGCCCAGTAATGAGATTGCTGGATCAAATGCTAATTCTACTTGTATCTCTTTAAGGTATCTCCATATTGCTTTCCACAGAGGTTGCACTAGTTTGCAGTCCCACCAACAGTGTATGAGTGTTCCATCTCTCCGCGTCCACGCCAACATTTATTGTTTTGAATGCATTTTAAATTCTAAATTGACCTTTCTCTAGTGGGCAAGTTTTTTTGCTGTCTGAGTTTAACTAATACTAGCATGACAATAACAGACACATGATGAACAGGCTTAGTTCATCACACGATGCATGATTCAGTAAGACACATATCACATTTAGGAGTCTGTGTACCGTGATAAATTTGAAAAATAAGTGTTGTCATCAAACATATCAGGTAGAATTAGATCTCTAATAAAGATATTCTAGAAAGTTTGTTGTTAGATAAATTAACATTAAAAGCAGCAACATGAGAGTGAAAACACCATTAAAAGAGATAAATATTGGGCAAAACATTTAAATTTCTAGCAGAACACTCAGTGAGAATTTGTGGGTGAAGACCACATAAAATGTATACAAATTCAAGACTGTGAGAGTTCAAAATAAGGAAATTAAGGTGAGAGGTGACATAGGATTTGCCTTAATTCATTTGTGTTTAAACCACTGAGATAACATGTCAGAGATGTAGCTGAAATCTGAGATATGGAAACTATTCAGTTCTAGGTAGAAGTTTTGTTTTAAGTATACTGAGAGTGTTTACATTTTTTTCATTGTCAAAAAAACTGCCTGTTTTCTTTCTCCAATAATAGCTCATTCAGGTGTCATGATTTGTATCTAGGAAACATTTTGAAGGTGTGGAATAGGATAAAGTTATCATGGATATATTATTTCTTTATATCTTCCTTACGCTTCTTAAAATCCAAACAGTTTCTGATCTCATAATCAATATCCAGGGGAAGACATTAATCTATGGCAACTCCAGGGAAAATCACCTGAAAGAAAGCTGTTGGATAATTCTAAACTGATTTAAGTAAAAAATCTCAGTGATTTTAGGATTATCTCTTGAGTCATGTCTTTGGTGACTTGTCTTGCCTTTTAATATTCCTAATTTCCAATCATTGAAATACTGAAATACATCCAGAATAATCTTTGCTATGTATGATAAATTGAAAGTTACTCTTAGCAACTGAAAAGAGGTACAGTAAATTGAGAAGAGTATTTGTTAGCATCAGGAGGCCAAGTTCTGCTTCCACAGCTTGCTAGCTGTTTAGTCTTGCAAATGTATTCAGTTTCTTTGCTGAAGCAGATTAAGTGGTCTTATGGCAACCCTGGAAAAAGTTGGACATATGATGCCAGTTAACTGTGACTCCAAATGTGAGTAATAAATTGGTCCCATCTGCCTAGAAGTAGATAACACCCTTTAGTGCAAAAGTAAATGAGTAAATAAAACACTTTCTTCCATAGTTGGCACTATGGAAGAATGTTGAAAATGTAAAAAGTATCAAATGAAGAAGTGCCAAACCATTAGCCTGAGCAGAACATTCACATGTCTTAGTCCAGCCATTCCTCATGAAGCTCAGTTTCCCCTCTACAAATGGATGTCAGGGTACTTAACCTCTAAGGTTTTTCAGCATCCATCACCTTTGGGCACCACTTGAAATGAGGACATGTCCTTGCTCTCAACAATGCTAAAGCAACTGACAGGTCACACAGGTAATTTTCTTGATTCCATAATGTACCATTTTCCTGTGAAATCTAAACATTTATTGATTCCTAGACCCAGTGACTGACTCTATCCCTGGATCTTCTGTCAATCTAATGATTAAGTAATTTGATTTCAGTTTGATAGACAAATACCACATAACTCCAATTCATTTTTACTTCCTACAGCCCTTAGTGACTGGCAGTTCTAAATAAACGGTATTAATAAATCATCAATCTGTAACTAAAGAGCAGGTTCTTTCAGAAACGTTTGCCAGTTGCAGACCGTGGGGTGTCTCAGAGGAGTATTTGTCATTCTCACAGCAACAATGAGGCACAGGAGCAGCCATTTGAGCCAGCTAAGCTGAGGACTAAGGAAAGAAAACATAAACTACAGCAAAAATGCCTTTATGGATTGATAACTGGTACCTTTTTATTTGCAATAAGCATATAAAAGAGAAAAAAAATACTTAATATCCTGGTTCCCTAATAGGCATTTGATGGAGTGTAACAAAAGCTGATTTGTAAATGCTATCTGAAAGAAAGATAAACAGGAACTAAAAAGGGCAGGAAATTGAATGTGTTCTTCCCTTGCACCTCACTACCAGATTTCAGATGAGTTTGGAAAGGTCGTGCACGTAATTATTACAGTAACAGGTTCAAGGCCTTTTGAGCACAGCTGATCTGATTGTGTGTTAATGGCTGCAAAAGCAAGATAAGGGACATGTAAAGTAAAAAGAAGGAAAGAAAAAAAAAAAAGAAAATTTGCCTGTAACTCTACTCGCTTGCAGGATTGTCATAGTGAGTAAACCGATGTTACTCTCCAGCATATGGCTTTTTTTGATATGGAATAACCCCATTTGCCCTTGTGCGTGGGGTCATTTAAGCATCAGTGACCAGATCTGACTTCTTTGTAATTGGTGGCTATTTGACATATCTGGTGATCTTTCTGGGGTCTGAAAAATGTCACATGATGAAATGAAAGGTGTCAGAAAACTATAGCTAATGTAAATGTGGTAAGAATTTTCAGGGCTAAGACATGTGAAAGGTATCCAGAGACACTTGTCCGACCAAAGTAAAGGCAACAACATACCTCCTGTTATGAAGGATTAACAACATTTCTTGTATTTGAATTCAATTCAGTGTACATATGCAGTATGTACTGCATATATATAAGAACACTTTAGGAATCCGAAACTTCAGCACCGTAAAGAAGATAGATGCATACAGCCGCCTCGAGCTGTTGGCGGGGCAGCCTAAATTGTGAAATATGGGTGGTCATACAATTACAAAGGTAAGAGGTTGGCTCTCTAGAAAATCAGGGAGGATTTAAGGGAGAAGCGGCATTTGCCCTAAGCCTTACTGAATAGGAGAGTAGGGGCGGGGTATTTTAGATGAAGGGAACAGTGTTCCAGCACCACAGATACGGAAGAACACTTGTGGCTGAGGTATAGGAAGGGGTGTGGTTGATTAGGTGATGGGTTCGAAAATGTCAAGTGGAACTGGTACTAATTTTTAAATTACCACCTCTTAGGTCTGCTCTTCCATACTTGGCTTTGTGTTGCTGGGGCTAGGATTCTGAAAGCCACGCTGCCAGGAGGGGGCATTATAGGGAGACTGCAAGGCAGGAGGGCAGAGAAGGGACACTCTCCTTGTTTGCATCCTGTAGGTTTCTTACGGGTTTCTCATCTGCTTGAAAGTCCTGTGAATGGCACCTCAGCAAGGTATCCTTCCCATGGCAGCAATGGAAGACAGCTTGAATTTTTACAACACTTGCAAGACAACTTCATTGCGGCCCACTTCAGCCATTCCTCAGAGGTCTGGGTCTTAGAGGGGTACCTCTGCGGTTATAATTTTTAATAATTCCATCTCTTCCTTTTTTCCCTCAGCTCTAGGAATGGTGGCTGCTCTCTGCAGTTAGTAAGTCTTCATATTTTGAACTTCTCATTTTTACTCTATTACCTAGTTATTAATAACAACTTGTAGCACACCCAGTTAAAAATATCACCACTTTCAAGTACATACTACATTTAGAAAGAACCACTGAAATGAAATATTCATTAGGGTCCTAAGGGATTTCTTGATTGAATTGTCCTTTGACTTTTTATCTCTCACTTTCTTTCAAGAGTACTGGGTCCAGGGCTTAAAAGCAGATCTGGGAAATATCAAAGTTAATTCTTTTTCCCTAACTAAGGTCTCCAGGCTGAATGCTGAGCAAGAAAAGCCAACACTCTTCATTTCTACTTCCTGCATATGCCACCAACCACTTTAAAATGTTATGTAATAACCTTATTGCCAAAAGGCAGCTAATTACGTTTGCCTGGCTCTATCCTTCTACTCTTAATATTTAGCTCAAGTGTGGGTGGATGAGCAGCCAGCAGAGGAGAATGTTTAAAAATTTCATTTCCAACCCTTACCCAGATCATTTCTCTCCTTTCAGGGAACATTACATCTAAATCATTAGAAGACAAATGGGCATTATTATATTCTTACAGCAATGCAGGCAAAGAGTTTCTACTGCCTCTCCTGATAACCCATTTTCCCTGTAACAACTCATTTTGTCAAGAACTTCTACATTACACCCAATCTAATTCTTTTAGTTTAATCCTAGAGTATTGGAATTTTACTCCCTCCCCACCTTGTTGGAACTGGAGAACAGCTTGTGAGCAATCTCTTGATAATAACCTTCCATATGTCTAAAACAGCCTTTTCTTTCCAAAGTAATTAATCCCCCTCCATTTTTTTACACTTTGTCATAATTCTCAAGCCTTCACACACCTTTGTTTCCCTGTGGATCCTCTTCAAGCATTCCCCATATCTTCTGGGGAAATACATTTGCAGAATTGACCAAAACCAAATAGAGCATGTTGCAGTCACATTATGTAAAAAGTTCTGTGCTCAGTACTGTGCAGTTCTATTTTAAGAATAATTTTTAGGAGTGAACTAGTACACTCATGTTGTGTTCTGGCCCAGAAGCCTATAGAGAGACCATCTGATTTTTGCTAAATTCAGATTTAAGTAGAGATTTCTTTAGAAGAAAACGTGCAGCTTGTATCTTTCTGATGGACTTTTTACTAAACTTCAAATTAGGAAGGTTGGTGAACTTGAGGGATATCAAGAGATAATGAAATTTTATAACCTAAAATCATTTATTTTCTTCTATTTTTATTTAGAATACAGAAAAGTTATATGCTTATGTATTTAAAAATTATCTATGCACTATAGCTGTACTAGCTTGTATCCTCATAGGTGTAAGAACTGAACACCTTTAAAGACAGATCATAAAGAGGTAAATATACTTTTCAAGGGTAATAAAAATTAAGTTTGTGAGCAATGGAACAATATTCTGACATATTCTGAATGTA
The DNA here is from genome assembly GCA_963575035.1 of Avahi laniger. Taxonomy (NCBI): domain Eukaryota; kingdom Metazoa; phylum Chordata; class Mammalia; order Primates; family Indriidae; genus Avahi; species Avahi laniger. The sequence goes on along the minus strand of CAUYSK010064253.1, from coordinate 37,722 downwards.
TGATTCTTTAACAATCGAAGACATTTCTTAGTTTGATCTATCTCATGTCACGGGACATAGAAAGTTCAAAGGAAGAAAATCTGCTGTTATGGTTGCTTAGTCTCAGTTTAAAGTTGGTATATAAAAGATAGGCAGGAAATCTCTCTGGAGATAAAGGTTGATTGAGGCAGACAGCTTGATCAGAGTGTTTGGCTGATATTTATGTAATGACTAAGATGGGATTCAAGAAGCTGTGATACTACATTCTGCTAAATGTATGAAGATAGAATGCAATCTCTTTGAGAACAGAGAATATCAAAATCCTGGAAACTAGGACAGTGTCTGGCACATAATCGGTTCTCAAAACCTTCAGACCTGTATTTGGTTCTAGGTTCCTTCAAGATACTTTAGTCCATTTCCATTTATGAGAGGAGGCTATACAAGCCCTCCCCTTGCTTTTAGGTACCTCTTCATTAATGAATGAATCATTTTTTTCTTAAGAGAGAAAGGTATACCTTATTTTATTGTGCTTTGCTTCATCGTGCTTTGAAGATATTGCATTTATTACAAAATGACGGTTTGTGGTAACCCTTTGTCAGACAAGTCTATGGGTACCATTTTTCCAACAGCATATGATCTCTTCATGTCTCCATAACATATTTCAGTCTTTTTATAATATTTCATACCTTTTCCTTATTGTTTTATCTGTTATGGTGATCTATGATCTGTGGTCTTTGATGTTACTGTTGTAATTTTTGGGGAGTGGCAAGAACCACACACATTTAAGATGGCAAAGTTGATAAGTGTGTGTGTTCTGACTGCTTCGTTGACTTGCTGCTCCTCCACCTCTCTCCCTCTCCTAAAGCCTCCCTATTCTCTAAGACATAACAATATTTAAATTAGGCCAATTAATAACTTTACAATGGCCTCTAAGTGTCCAAGTGATAGGAAGACTCACACCACGTCTCTCACTTTTTCAATCAAACACTGGAAATAATTGTGATTAGTGAGGAAGGCATGATGAAAGTCAAGTTAGGCAAAAAGCTAGGTCTCTTGTGTAAACTAAGTTATAAATGTAAAGGAAAAGTTCTGGAAGGGAATTAAAAGTGCTACTTAAAAGCGTGAATCTAGCAGAAGTTGGCGCATGACATTTAAAGGAAAAAAGCTGTCTCCATAAAGTAAATGTGCAAGGTTAAGTAGCAAACGCTGATGAAGAGGCTGTAGCAAGTTATCCAGAAGATCAAGCTAAGATCATCGATAAGGCTGGCTACATTAAACAACAGATTTTCAATGTAAATGAAATAGTCTTCTATTAGAAGAAGATGCTATCTAGGACTTTCACAGCTAGAAAGGAGAAGTCAATGCCTGGCTCAAAGCTTTAAATAGCAGACTAATTCTTTTGATAAGGGCTAATGCAACTGAAGATTTTAAGTCGAAGTCAATATTCATTCATTGTTCCCAAAATCCTAGGGCCTTTAAGAATTATGCTAAATCTACTCTGCTTGTGGTCTATAAATGGAGCAACAAAGCCCGAATCACAGCACATCTGTTTACTACCTAGTTTACTGAATATATTAAGCCCACTGTTGAGACCTATTGCTCAGAAAAAAAGATTCCTTTCAAAATATTACTGCTTATTGACAATGTCTGGTCATCCAAGAGCTCTGGCGGGGAGAACATGCAGATGACTGTTGTTCTGATGCTTGCTAAAACAACTTCCATTCTGCAGTCCATGAATGAAGGAGGGATTTTCAACTTTCAAGTCTTATTATTTAAAAAATACATTTGGTAAGGATATTGCTTCCATGGAGAGTGATTTCTCTGGTGAATCCAGACAATGTAAATTGAAAACCTTTTACCAATGTAAATTCACCACTCTAGATACCATTAAACACATTATTGATTAATGACAGGATGTCAAAATATCAATATCAACAAGAGTTTGGAAGAAGTTGATTCTAACCCTCATGGAGACTTGGAGGGCTTTGAGACTTCAGTGGAGACAGTCACTGCAGATATGGTGGAAATAGCATGAAAACTAGAATTAGAAGTGGAGACTGAAGATGTGATGGGATTGTTTGAATCTCATGATAAAACTTGAATGAATGAGAAATTGTTTCTTATGGATGAGCAAAGAAAGTGGTTTTTCGAGATGGCAATTTGTGAGTGAACATGCTGTGAACATTGTTGAAATGACAACAAAGGATTTAGAATATTATATAAACTTAGTTGATAAAGCAGTGACAGGGTTTGAGAGGACTGACTCCAATTTTGAAAGAAGTTCTACTGTGGGTAAAATGTCATCAAACACCCTGGCATGCTACATAGAAATCTTTCATGAAAGTAAGTGTCAAAGCATTCATGAAACTATATCGATTGTTGTCTTATTTTAAGAAATTGCCACAGCCATCTCAGCCTTTGCCAACCACTACCCTGATCAGTCAGCAGACATCAACATCAAGGCAAGAACCTCACCAGCAAAAAGATTATGACTTACTGAAGGCTCAAATGATCATTAGATGTTTAGCAAAAGCAGTGTTTCTTTAATTAAGTTCTGTACATTGTTTTATTAGACATAATGACATTGTACACGTAATAGACAACAATATAATATAAACATAACTTTTATAAGCATTGAGAAAGCTCAAAAATCCTGTGACTCACTTTATTGTGATATTTACTTTATTGTAGTGGGCTGGCACTGAGCTTGCGATATCTTTGAAGTATACCTGTGTATATAGGAAGACATTTGATTCAATGGATAATATGACAAAAACAGTCATTTTTAGTAGGGAATATGGATTCCCCCTATAAGGCCAGCAGTGGGCAAAGTTAAAAACAGCAAGATTTTGTGCTTGCAATCTTCTCTTTGTTCGTTCTTCAAGCCAATATTGTATCAAATATTACTCTCTGTTATGTATATATTTTTTTCTCTGTCCTTTACCCCACCCTTTAAATATGATAAATCTCTCTCATTCTCATTCTCAAAACAAACTCTTCTTATAGGGCAGTAGATCAAGAGAGGTTTTACAGACTGTTGTGTCAAATAGTAAGTATGACTTGAGCACGATAATAAGCTTTGAGAATAAAATAAAGTTTCAGTTATACGAGATGAATAAGTTCTAGAGATCTGTTGTGCAACATTGTGCTTGCAGTTAACAGCATTGTATGGCAGGCATAAAATGTATTAATGGGATAGATCTCATGATAATCACAATATCAGAGTTGGAGAAATTTTAGCTCTAAGATAAAAAAGATAATAGAATGAGGTAAAAATAGGTAGGAAAAAGTGGGGACAAGAGTAGGAATGTAAACTTGGATGTAAGAGAATATGAGAGGGCAAGAGATAGAGATGGGGAGCAAATGTAGATGAATTTTGGGGGGAGGACATAATAAAGTGTAAAGCACTTATTTATTATTTGTTAATAAGAAGGGTTGAATAGGTTAATTAGGCAACTTTTCTGAGTTCATTCATTCCTTCAATAGATATTTCCTGTGCGCTGTCTATGTGCCATGTACCGTGTTAAACACTAGGAATTTGCAGGTGAGTGATACAGCCATGGTTTCTGCCCTCACGGGACTTAAAGCTTAATCACAGGTACTGTGCTGGTGATTCTGTTTCCCTCTCTTGCCTGTCACCCTGCCCTTCCCCCAGACTCTCTGCCTTGCCTGTGTACTGACAACTTCACACTCTGTCTTGCAAAATGGCTTCTGTTTGGCTTCAGCCATGGGAACTGCCAGAGGAGATCAGAGGCATGAGGAAAAAGAAGTTAGGATGTGAATTTCCTAATCCCTTCTTCAGCTATATTCTTATAATGGCTGAATCTTTATGGCTACAGTGACAACTCCCCTTGGGTAACCCCGTTCCATTCCATATCTCCAGCTCTCCCTGGTTCTGATAACAGAACCTTGCTCCTTGCTCCTTCAAGCTTGAGGGTGATAATCAGTGCTTGTTATTACTAGTCAGTGTATAAATGCTTCAGTTTCCCTTCTTCATCCTCTTAACCCTGCTCACAGATCTTCAACTTGTCGCTTTATTTAGCTCTGTGGAACCATCGGAGTTGGATCCTGTTTACAGCTGGGTTCCTGACTAATACAGATAAATTTTTTAAAGCAGAGAAACACTTATGTAAATAATTTAAAATTGTTTTAAGGATTATAAAGGGAGGAAAAAACGAAGTATTGAGATATAGAATAATGAGTGTGAGTTAGACAAAGTGGTTACAAATGGTTCCTCTTCAGGAAGACATACTGAAGTTGAGGCCAGAGTATAAATGGGAGCCATCATGGAGCAAACAGGGAAGAGCTTTCCCCATAGAGGAAACACAAGTGCAAACGCCAAGAAAAGGTCTTGACATGTGCTACTCCAGAATCTGCTTATAACACTGTATGAAGAACATTTGTTAAAACACTCTATGAGGACACACTGGGAGGGAAGATAGCCTGAGTGGTACGGTCCAGACTGAGATCCAGGGAGGGACACTAAATTTCTTGGAACAGGCAAAGGCCCCTCAGAGCACCATGTAGTCGTGAGGGAGGGAACAAGTTCAGGTGAGCTGAATTAAACAGCTGCTCAGGCATTAATTTGAAATTGCTGCGATCATGTTGGGATGCAGTGATGATCTATACCACATGATAACAGGCTGTGAAGGAATTAACACACGTCAAGATGTTATTTCTTTGATCTTGTTTCACGAGGGTGTCAGGTATGTCTTTAGGTAGAGGTAGATCTCTTCGTAATATGTTTCTTTTTTTCATAATTGTGACATTTCATAGAAAGGATATCAGATAATCAACAGAGACTTTGAGATGGTATGTCTGCTCTCCACTCTCTTTTATTTATTTACTTTTGAGAGTAAGGTGGCAAAGAAGGAGTAGAGAAGTTGAAGAAAATGAAATATTAAAAGTACACAAAATATTTGACTGTTGCATATTACCTAGAATAAAAGGGACTTTAAATGTCAATTTACTAAGCATATTTCAAGGCTTCCAAAAGCAACCACATCTAACTTATTAAATAAACCTGCCTGGGGAAATATTTATATTGTTTTTTCCCCTATAAATCTAGTTTTCTAATTTGTTTTATGATATGACCTCCCTTTGTTTGTGGCTTTAGTACAAATTCTGGCATTTAAGAATTATTTAACTGCAGGATGTACTAAAACCTTTGTCATGAAGCCAGAATATATTATATTTGTCTTCGTCAGAATTGAACTTCTCACTTGGAACATTTTCAGACATACATGACACCACACATGAAAAATGGTGAAAAATAAGATTTTTAAGGTATTGTTGAATCTTATCATTTAAGTAACATATTTGGATTTGGAAGACTTCCTCAGATATCTGCCCAAATACCTTCTAGATGTATTTAAATTTCGAAATGTACTTCTACTTGTGGGCATCTTTTGCTTAAAAGAGGGACTACATGATAATTTATTTTTCTTTTAATCAATTTCGATGTTTCTTATATTTAGATTTAAGTAGAATTGCACATACATGTTATTTCAACTAGTCTTGAAATTAAAACAGATGGTGTTTACTATGTCCATCCCCTGGACTTCCACTTACTAGCTGAATTTTTCATGTTTACTAATATTTTCCTCACTCACAGGCTAAACCTACTTTAATAAGCACATTTCTGTAGCATGTTTTATCTCCAAATATTTTATAGTTATGCTGTGGGAGTTAGCTCATTGCAAGTGAAGTTAAGTGATTAGTAACTCTGATAGAGATGCATTTATGCAAATTATAATTACAGAATCTAGAAAGGACCCTGAGGTCTTATCATCCTTAAAAAAAACAAAATATCAACACTCAGTTTAAAATAAATCATAATACTCTAATCAAATATAATCAAAATTCTACTCCTGCCTCTGATCCCAATACCCATATTGTAAACATCATTGACAAGTGACTATATATCATGGGATATAAACCCTCGGAAATAGAGTCATCAAGTATAGCAGGCATTAGGGTGTGATCTAAATTATCTCTCTGATTTGGGGAATGATTACCTGTTCTACATATTGACAGCTGTGCTATCGTGCTATTTTTATTTCAGAAGATACTGAAATAATAAATTGACTCACTGTATCTATTATCATTATAATTTTGATCTGTTGTATTATTATATATTATCAGAATCTACATCCTATACATGAGGAAAAGATAGTACCTCATCTTTTTATCTTCTTTTATTTATATCATTGCTGAGTGAAATTTAGGAGTGATATTGGAATTTTCAAACAAGGAGACAAAGAGATGTAAAGCTTTTCTTTCCATTTAGATAAGTTTCCTCTATGTTAAAATAGCAAAATTATATACATTGCTGCCCATAGAATGACCAGAAAGGTAATTATAACTGGTAACTTTGTCAATTCCCATTTGCCTTTCTTTCGAAAAATGAATGGCCACCATGGAGCTTCTGGGAAAATGGAACCTAGCAAAATAAATGATCCCAAAATAAGATATGCCACATTTTAATAAACAATTGTGTCCAATTATGGAAGAATATGTACTTACTTGCCAAGTGCAAAGCACTCCATCTTAACAGTTGTTCCCTTAGCAGCTGTAACCGTGAAAGGAAAATGGACCTCAATTTTCGGCTCATATTCTCCCATCACACCTTGGAAATAAAGAATAGTCTTTAAGCATCAAATAAATGTTGCAATTTTTTTTCCAGTCCTGGAGATAGAAAATCACTGTGGTTGAGCTGTTAATGTCCATTTGATGACTGCTAATTTTTTGATATATTGAAATAAGAGGCACACTTAGGCTAAATCATTATGATAAAATCCTAGTCTTCCCTTAAGTACTGGATTGCATGTATGTCCACTATCATTTAAAGTAATGATATTGAAAGTGTTAATCAACACTGGTATTATAGTTCATTGACTGATTATTCTCCAAAAATAAATAAATAACTATGAACATTTTTCATGGGAAATAGTGTGTTGATTTTTTTAAATAAGAAAAGGTATCAAAATTTCTCTTATGATTGCCAAATAAATTAATATTCATCTATTAAATCACGTATTTATTGAATATCTATAATACACAAGGCATTTTGCGAAGCATTGCTGGAGTTACAAAGATTCATCAGTTGTGCTCTCAAGCACTCAATAAGTATATTCTTAAAGAAGAAACAACACACTGCATCTCAAGTATGGCAAGAAATCTCCATATCAAATTATTGTAATGCAAGATTGGTAGTGATGAGTACCTTGAATGAGGTATCTCTTACCTGTTATGCACATTTGAGGAGATTGTAAGAATATTTAGGATTTGGATAAGTGGGGAAAAGATAGGTGAAAAAGTAAATGAAGTTATAGCAACAAAAATAAAGATATGGGAAACAATCAGAAATAACAAATCCATTTTTCTGGCACATTGGTATGGGAAGGGAAGTGATACTAGGTAAATTTGGAAAGACAGATGAAATCCAAAAAAAATAGAGGACCTTGATTATCCAAGTAAGACATTCAGACTTTAATCTGTAAGAAATTTGGAGCCGTTGGGGTTTTGAATAGGAGAGTGGCATTATGCTGAGATGCATATACTGGAATTAGAGCAGAGACAGCTATATCAATTACATTACTTCATTAATACAAGATAGAAGTAATAAAGGCCTGAACTTTAATTGTGTCAGTAAAAACAGAGAAAAATGCCCTCGATGGGAAAAACCAAGAAAGGATTAAACTGGTAAAACTTGGCACACAGTAAGGTATAGGGATAATGGCACGGGCAGTATCAATAATAACACCACAGTTTTCAGCTTGGGGGTTTAGGGGATGTCAATTTAAAAAAAGAATGCGGCTACAGAAAGAAATCTGAGGATTTTCAGTTAAGTAGTATTGAGTTTGAAATACTTACAAGATATTCAGAAGAAAGTGTCTGACCACACAGTACAAATTAGAGAATGAAGCTCAGGATGAATTCTAGACAGGTAATAAACACTTAGAGTCATCATTTACAGGTGGCAGTTGAAGCCAGAGATTGTAAAGGGCTTTTATCCATCAAAAAACAATGCACTAGCTGAAGCCTGGTGGATTCTCGTGCTAGTAACATCAGATAGCTCTTGAGCTAACTTTCTCCCCAAAATAATTTTTAAAAGCCCCGCATTTATAAAGCACCACATAGAAAACAGCTGTGATTTAGCACCAATGCTTCTCTGAGGAGACTGTGCATGTGTTTGGGGGTGCCTATGTTTATGACCGTATATGCATGTCTAGGTCTTTATGAATATGTGGCTCTGGGTGCAATTCCTTTGTATATGTGTGTAGGATGAAAAGAGAGAGTAAGAAACACAGAGTAAGATAAATGCTATAAGACATTAAGGCAAGATAGACTGGACATGCAAAGAGAGAAAAAGAATTACCTTTGGCCAGGAAATTTTTTTATGTGCTATCTATCTATCTATCCATTTATTTATTTATTATGGGACATTTGAAATAAGCCTTGGAGGAAGAATGTGGACAACTACAGATGGAAAGTGCTTAAGCTCACTTAGGACAGGAAGATTATCTTTGTTTTTTTGTACTACTTCTTTTTGCAAAGTACAGAAAATGTCACTGGTGTGTTCATCAAAAAGATTTGGCTTCTAGACCTGGCTCTGCCAATGATGGGACTGTACCACTTCTGACAGGTCAGCAACCTCTGGGTTTCATTTTTCTAATCCGTAAATTGAGGGTATGAAGGGAATGACGCTTAATATCATGTCCTGCTTTAACAGGTTAACTCCCTAGATTGCTTCCTAGTCTAAAGTTTGCTGCATATCAAGAGCCTAATAAATAGCTAGTGAATTTAATGGTTAGCACTATTATGTCATGCAAAATAGAGGTTTAAGCCCTTCTCCTCTATTTGTCAATATTTTTCTCTTCTACTTCTTTTTAAATATCTCCCCCTGCTCTCCCTACCATACTTTTCAACTTTCTTTTTATTGATATGTTTCCTCCTCATCTTCCCCTTTTACCCGTTGTCTCTCCCAGCTACTTGAATAGCGTGATTTGACCTGCTGGTGATACCATGATACCTGTAACCTCACCTGAGTGTACCTGATGATGTGAAGTTTATGTTTAATGTTCCTTTACTTGTAAGCTCCATATGAGGACTCCCAGGCATCCTGCTCAGGGCCCACCTTTGACTGCTCCCACAAAGCAGACCCCAGAGTTATTTTCTGATTTCCCCTTCCAGTCATAGAATTGATTCTGTAGTGTTGTTCCTTTTCTGCCTGTTCATCTGATGATTCAATAACACTTGATTTATCATGATATTTATTAAACTTAAGCCCCTTACTTGCATGGGTCCCTGTTAGTGCTGGCAGTTACTGAATGTTATAGAGTGTTGAAGAGGAATTCAGGCCAAATTGAGAAATTATTTCTATATATTAATAATTATTTCTAATAAATTATTCAAAGAGATCTTATGAGAAAGGGGCCTGAATCTCCCTAGCTCCAGTGATTCATTTTGATTTCTTTTTTCCCATTCTAAATAAATATTTCCTTTAGAATTCACTTTATATTAATAAGTTTGTATTCTTTTTATTAAAGAAGGCCCCATATTTGTACAAAATTTCAGACTTTTCAAAACCTAGATCTGCCCCTCCCATATAATACCAAAGAATTACTAATACTGTTGGCCAATGGGAGGCAGACACATATATTCTCTCTCTTCCAGATAAAGTTTGTGAATTGCAAAGAAATCATTCTTTTATTGCTATACTCCTTAAGAATGACTCAAAGGATTGGCATTGCTGGTAGTATGTGGGTCATAATTTTGCCCAGAGCTTTCTGGTGTTCCTCAAGTGATTTCCACTATGGCCAAAGACATTGTTAAGCTTCACTTCAGGGCCCAGGAGGTTGTTAATATCTGAAATAAATATATTAAAATAAAATAAAATGGTTTGAATAAGAGGCTTGAATAAATTATATTACTAAGTTAAGCTACACTGCAAGGAATTATAGCTTTTTAAAAAAATTTTACTATGAAAATGGTGATATAGGGACAGATGAGATTGCTGTTTAACAATTGGTCACCTTTAGTGGTAAGTTTTGCTTTACATTGCATGGAATAATTATGTTAGAGCTAAAGTTGACCTATATAAAGTTGACCCTTTATAAAATTTACCTTCCTTCTTTCAAAGATTAGAGAACTAAGCATCAAAGAGGTTAAGTAACTGGCTCAAAATCTTATAGAAATCTGTTGGTTGGTAGAAACGGAGCAAAAATAGGGATTTTTTGACCTTAAATGTCCAGAGTTATTTTCTTGACATTCTTTTGCTAAGGAACTTTAATCACAGTGTATAATAGTCCAGGCATACCACATGTACTGCATTAATCATTGACTGTCTGCCCTGGTTATGTGTTTTATTTCAGCTGCAATTTTTAATATCTCAAATAATTTGCAGTTTAGTTTGTAATTTCTTTTGTTGGGCAGGGTTTGGTACTGAAAGGAAAGGGAAATGGCTGCATAAAACACATAACTGAAGATCAAAATATTGGGCTTGCCTTTTCAGTTAAAGTAGCTCTTTGATCTTTTGATTGCCCCTAGTATGGAGCTGAATATTGCCCAAGAGACACTGAAATGTGTCTTTACTTCCTTTCCCACACCTGTCTCTCCTAGCATACTTGGCTGCCCTACGTTAGAATTATGTGCCATTAGAAGATGACCCCAAATTACCCTAATTCCTAATAAACAGAAGCCTCCCAGCTGAGAGCATATTACTCTCCTTCTATATCTCCATGGTTGTTGATTTTCTTATTTATTCCAATTACTTACAAAGAGCTCGGGTGTTTTTGCCTAAGCGGAATGCAATTTAGAGCAGTGTTTCTCCAAGCACTTTACAGAACAGAGAGCCAATGACATTAGAAAAAATCTAGGCCACTTTTTAAGATTTTAGGCTACAGGGTCCAATTCTAAGCCTAAAGATGAAGACTTTTTGAATGTAGGGCTATGAACTCTATATTTTAACAAATTTTCTGGGTAATTTTATGTATATTAAGAAAATTCAGGCCGGACGCGATGGCTCACGCCTGTAATCCTAGCACTCTGAGAGGCCGAGGCCGGTGGATCACTCAAGGTAAGGAGTTCGAGACCAGCCTGAGCAAGAGCAAGACCCCATCTCTACTAAAAAAAAATAGAAAGAAATGATCTGGACAACTTATATATATATATATATATATATATATAAATATCTATATAAAAATGAGCCAGGCATGGGGGTGCATGACTGTAGTCCCAGCTACTTGGGAGGCTGAGGCAGAAGGATCACTTGAGCCCAGGAATTTGAGGTTGCTGTGAGCTAGGCTGACGCCATGGCACTCTAGCCCGGGCAACAGAGCAAGACTCCGTCTCAAAAAAAAAAAAAACAAAAGAAAGAAAATTCAAAGTTGGACCCTCCATGACTGACTTTTATCATATAATTTGTCATTCTTAGAGTGTAATAGACTGACATGTCTGAAAGAATGTCATGCAGAGGGTCTATAAACACAATATATTCATCAGTTCCCTAACATTGGGACAAATTATATCCAACTTGTATGTACTGGTGCTCTCACCAGAGCTGGGTTTTTTCCTCGTTGGCTGGGGACCCTGTTGTGATTAGTCAGTGTCTATGCAATAGAAGTTGTTACTTATCTCTAATGACAATTCTGTCTGATACCCACAGTAATACACATTTCTACCATCAGGGACTCATATCCAGTAAACCTTAACAATTTGGCTGAGCTCACAAGTTGCAAAGTTTTGACTGATCTCTTTCTTATGTCCAAATAATGGGTATTTACATTTTTGCTTTCAACATCTTTTCCAACCATGCTCAACATATGTTTCTTGTCTTCCAAGAAAAGCAGCTGTCTTATCAACACTTCTTTTGGAAAATTTTTTTTCCATCTTTTCAAACTATGTGAGTTGAATCAGAGCTACTATCTTCCCATATAGATTCTGCCTCCCTGGCTGTAGTTATTAACTTGCGTGGGCACCTGACCAGGCTTGGCTAGTTAGATTATCCTATTTACCTGTTCACAGTAATTGATTCATAGATGGGCAGCTGAGGGTGGGATTTTTTAACTAGGGACCCGGGAGTCTAAGTCTTAGTATTCTCTTGGTAGCAAAAAAGAACCCACATGTTTAAGAGTTACTAGAGCTTCCACTACATGGAAGAAAGTTCAGCTTCCATTGAAGAGAATCCAATTTAAATAGACTTAAGAATATATTGAGAGGAGAGATGGAAAAAGAGAGTATTGGTTGCATGTTAGTTCTACCTGGGCTTTAGCTTCTTGTCCTTCTTTCAGTTAAATAAAACAAATTGGTTAGGTTATTTCAAGTTGGATTTCTCAGTTGCAACCAAAAGAGTTCTGACTGAGATGTCACTGCTCCCAGTGCAAGTGGTGACTTGATGTCAGGTTTTATCTCATAACCTATCTGCATTCGGAGTCTATCATACTCAAGACACGAACTAGACCAGGCAAAGAACAAGATAGGGTAGAGTTGGGATAATGGCCAAAACAAAGCAATATATTAGATTTGTTTTCTTTTTAAGCATATTTAGTAGAGAACGTAAATTCTAACAGAGGTTAGAAACATCAGCGAAATAAATATCCTAATAAAAGAAGATAAATAAAATTATAAAATACAAATAAAGTACTATGGGAGATGAGAAGAAAGAGAGATTACTGACCAAGAAAATTGAGGAAAAGGGGGAACTGCTTTAACTGGATTATGACAGTGGGATTGGAGTTGAAAGATGTGGTGGCGAAGGTTTATTGACTCAGGTGGAAGGGACAGTGTTAGTAACAGCGTAGGAGTGAGGTTCTGAGGAGTTTATCAGAAATTTAATTCTATTACATTGAGTATAAAAAGTAGTGAGAGAGAAATTTCAAATACAAGTTGGAGCTAGATGGTAAATAGTATCTAGTGACATTATGTTTTATTATTCTTCTATTAAGATACCTTAACAATGGCTGGATAAATATGCATAATTGTTCATTTCGAATTACAGCTTGAACAATCAATAGGTATCTAATTTTATGTAGAGATAACACCTGGAGTGAATATATACATATTTATTTTTATCAATGATTTCATATTGATAAATTGAACACGCAATATGTGTAATGAAGATGTACCCAGGGTGAGCATCAAAGTAAAGGCCCTGTAAATTGAAGTATAGTTTGCACATTACATGGTTTGCAAATCGAAATGTATTGAAATTACTTAATAAAATATCTTGGGACTTTTCTTTATTTCACCAAAAATACATGTGACATCAGAATTCTCTATATTATTTTTATTTTATAGTGCTTGAGTTTCAATGGATCTTTCACTTATTATTTTTGTTACTATCTTGAAGAGTCTGAATAAAAATATATAGTCATTTTGCTATGTAATCCCCCTGATAAGGAAATGAAAGACTAAATAATGTTAATAACAATAACAAATAATAATAATAATAACAATGAGAGAGGGAAGATAGGAAACAACTAAGTAGTATATATTATGCCTAAGGATATTGTGCTTTGTGTAAGACATGTCACTGTGATCATCCTTTCCAGACATATTAAATATCATCCTGTGATTCATAGATAAATGATGCAAATCTCATCTCTAGCCACAGCTCTGTTGAAACATTGAGGCAATCACAGAACTTCTCTGGATGCCAGTTTTTTCATATATAATAAAAGTTCTAATATTGTTATGGGTTTAGAAATTTAGTACTATGTTAGGGAATATATATTATATATCAATATAACTCTCTTTGCTTACTATATTAAAATAAATATAAAAGTTATGCTATTTGGAAATTGTAATCATTTAGAAATGTGTCCAGATGAACTTTTCTAAAAATTCTCTAATCAGCCACTGATGAGTAACAATTTTGCAAGCCTACATAGACAGACAATATATTGTTTTCTCACCTAACAAATGTATATTACCCTGAATCATACTTTCTTGAGGTAAGACATTGCTATGTAAATAAAGGACTGAGCGATCTTCTGACAAGATAAAATAAATGGCTTGTGTTATCAACAACTAAATGCATCATTTTGAGTAATATTTATATAGGGGAATTGAGAAATAACTAGAGTTTTATTATTAGGAAAAAATGTTTCTCATCACTGTTATATACATACTGAAAATCAGAGAAGCCAATAAATTTATTCTCCCTTCCCAAGCATCAGGAATAAATTGATCAAGGGGCTGCTTTACACTGTAATTGCTTTCTTCTGATTACTAAATTTTAAGACTTATTTCCTTCTCCTGTTCTCACCACTATGATTTAAGGAAATACACTCATCTTTCTTTACCATCATCTGAAGGCTCTTTCCATGTGTATCAATAACTTAAAAAAAGATCTTATAAATATACGGCCGAAAGAAAGCAACTATATATTTTTTCCAAACACATAAGCTTTCTCTGGCATTAAAACAGTATGCTAGATAGAGCAAATTTTGAAAATTTGGTACAAAGGGGGGTTAAATATTCATTTTAAATGAGAAGTTTGTTGAAAAGTTTTTTTATTTTTAAAAAAGTAGATATTCTTGCTATTTTCATAAATTTCTATGTAAAAATTATAGAAACATTTTCATAAATATACTCACATAACCAACACATAAATGTTTTACATTAAGTCCATATTTAAAAACTCTAATGGGTGATTTTTTTTAACTTAAGGTTTCTTTTACTTCATGAAATGTGTGTGTATGTGTGTCCGTCCATTTGTGTAAGAATTGGAGCCTTTAGAATATTAAAAAGAATAAGAAAATTTTGGTACCTGCAAAAAGTTTTGGTACTTTGACTATTACAAGCTGTCATTAAGACCTAATGTGAATATGATTCAGAACAACACATAAGATATCGAATAAACTAGAGTTCTCATTTTAACAGCTACGGATCCTTCTTTGAAAGTTAACTTGAGCCCAATAATAAGTGGAGAATGACTATATTGACTTGAAAAGAAATTAAATCAAAATAATAATGTAATGATTACAAATGACATATTAATGTTCAATTCAACAATTAAATGCTTTGAAGGTCTCTAAATAATGCTATAACCCACCTTAATCAGAGTTGATTCTTTTCCATTGTGACTTAACTAAAAAGTGTGATTTCTATAGAATTCATTCAAACATTTATGCCTACCACAATATTTATTTTTTATTAAAAAATAGAAAGGAAATTACTTGAGAAATATGGTGAACTTTACTTAATGCATTAGAGAAATTAATCATAAGTTTCGTATCTACAGTCCTTTCTACAAAAAACTGAAAGGGTACAGTGAGATACAAATGTCGTAAAGACGACTCAAGGCATGTCTAAGCTATGAGGGAGCTGTTTTTACACACATACACCATCTGAAAGCTAGGGAGGATATACAAAGTGACTGAAACAACTGGAGAGCAGAAAAACTTTATATTATAGCTGAGTCGTATTATTGATGAAATAAGAATAGTCATGAACTCTTGTTGCTGAAATTCTTAGAACTATTTAGACTAGAACTATGTGGACTCAGGTACCTTCGAGTCTCAATCCACATAAAGTCATACTATGTTACAGACTCTAACCTGGGACTTCTCTAATAGCTCCTTTCTCTTATCACGTTATATCTTTCCTGAAAATAAAAGTCCCTTACTTAGGTTCACTTGAGTGAGATTCTGTGTCTTGCAACTGCCAAGAACACTCACCCACATTGCTTTTTATTTCTAATTTTTTATCATTCTTCAGAAGGATTGCTCTCTCTAGAAAAGTTTCTTACCCATAGCTGTCTACGAATCCACACAATAATCACCCAGGAGTCAAGGAATTTAAGATATCCTGGAGGAATCAGTTCTACCAGCTCAGTTGATCGACTGTCTGGGTGCATAACGCTGGGAGAAAACGTGACAAATGAGTTGTTTTAAACTATTGTTAAAAGTTTATTTTTACACTTTAATCTGCACAGATTGTCTTCTTATTGCAGTCTTGTTATTGAGAATGCCAGCATTCCTGCTGTTCCCACTCACATTTGAGATACAAAACATACCAGTCCCCGAATTGCTCTGCAAACAATTCACCACATATTTTCTTGTACAAACTCTTACAGATTTCAAAGCCTCTATATATGATATGGTTCGAAGGGGAGCGTTTCTAGAGGGGAATGCCGATTATCATAGCTTCATCACAGGGCTTTATGTGCATTAAAGACTAGATGTAAAGAGGGAATAAGCATTGAACACCTGCTATGAGCCTGTCGCTTTGTGAAGAGTATGTAAGTAAATTGTCATCTATGTCTCACAAAACACAGTAAGGTATATGTGATTATCCATATTTTTAGATAGAGAAAACTGACTATTGTAGTGGTTAAGTAACTCCGTCAACATCACTGAGCTATTAAGTGAAACTCAAGAGAGTCAAACCTAGCGCTATATTAACACTGAAGCCACTTTCCCTTCACTATTCCATGTTGTTCCTCAGGAAAAGTTTCTGTTGTTTGCAAAGTAGAATTCATTATAGTCAGTCCCAATTTTTTAGAAAATTAAATTCTACTTTAAATATTTTCTCAGCAAGGTCTTTCCTGACCCTCTACCTATCCCCTCCCCCACCAGGTTAATCTCTTTCTGTCTGTCTGTCAGTCTCTCTCTCTGTATATGTATGTATGTGTGTGTGTGTATATATATATACACACACTATATGTGTATACACTATATGTGTGTGTATATATATATACACACTCTGTATTTCATTTCTTTTCTTTTTTGGTAAAACTAATAACAATTATAATCAATTGGCTCAATCTCATCACATTTCTATTCTTTCGTTCAATATTTATTTTATTTTCTAATCTATAAATTCAACCAGGAGAGGAACCACATCATTTTTTTCCCTTTGCATCCTCAAATAGTTCTTGGTACAAAGTCAATGATCAAGAATATTTGATGACTAAATCAACTAATTAATTTGTTATTAATTATGTGTCATTATGTATGAAGATGCTTGATAGGTGACATAGGAGCTGGAAATATTTTATTTTTATGTATTTTGATGCTTATGTTCTTTTTTGTTTTGAGGAAAATTTATGGTAATTTTTTAATATGGAATCATAAAAATCTACACTTTGTTTTAAATTATAGGGATGTGGTCATATGATAATGGAACATATTTTGTGAATGAATAAGCTGATAAAGTCTCTCCATTTCTCTATAATCAGTCAATTATCAAGTTCTGTTAATTTGGTTCTTGTTACATCTTTCTCATCCATTTCTTTGCTTTCATTCTGATTGTTATTACTTTAATGTATATTCCCTTTCATCCAGCCCATTAGCTTTGGCAAGATGAAGACCCTTGGTGACCTTCGTAAGAATGTTGGTTATTAAATCTTCACAGGATTAGGTATAAGAAAAAGTAGGAGAGAAGTTTGAGATAGAGTTGGACAATATCTTGGAAGAAGTCTTGCTGTCAAGACAAGAAGAGAAAATAGGATGGGAACTGGAGGGGACTATGGAATCAAGAAAGGATTACTTTTAGGATGAGAAATATTCTGTTACGTTTACTGATGAGAATGATTCAGTATGATACTGCTTGTAAGAGAGAGGTGAAATAATTGCAGATGCCAACTCTCTGAACTAAGTAAGAGGGGATGGGATCCAGGGGAAGAGAACTGTCAAGAACAATTCATTATTTGCAAAAGGAGGTAATGTAGCATAATACAGATACAGATACAGGTAAGATGTTATATTTGTAACCAGAAAGATTAATAATAATAGAAATTTAAGGCAATTCCTGTGATCAAAGTTATGTGTTTTTTTCTATCTACAATCAGCTGTGTAGATAAACCATGAAATGAATAGGACAAAGTCTGGATTTGAGATTAGAGATTTGCCAAAGTGAGTATAATATGACCAAGAGATTAAGGGAATAGAAAGTTGAGAGCATGTAGAGGAGAATGTTTCTAATAAATGACTATGTAATTTAAGTTAGAAAGGGACGACACTTGAAAACATGGGGGTGTGATGAACAGTGAAATAATGGATTGATCAAAGGAATGGGGGATCTGAAGAATTGTTCAAGTCGAAAGCAGTAAACAAAATTATTTGGACAAAAGGAGGCTGTAAGCAGAGAGTGGTTTACTTGAAACTGAGATTTTGATGAAGGTAGAATGATTCATAATGAAGATTCAGGAATGGGTGGCTAAGCTTGACTAGAGTACAAGTTCATGGAAAGCAACGAGGTCAAACAACTTAGAGGACAAGGTATTGGATGGACAATTGATGTAAATATGGGTGTCAACAAGATATTGATAGAATAATGTCTTCCGTAAATGAGGAAGACTGAACCAGGACCATGAGGGATTATTATAAGAAGGATGACCGCAACTGCTAAAAAGCATCACAATGACTCCTCTCTCTATTCATTAACATCTGAATTTCCTAGTCTTCCACTCAAAGACTTCAATGTACTAGTCCTAAGTTATCTTTTCAAATTTACCTCTCACTCTTCCCCTTCATGCATCCAATATTTCATGTGCCAGAAATGCTTACTATTTTCTAAATATGTTTTATCCTTAACTGATTATGAGCCTTTATACATGCTTTTGGTTCTTGTCTAAAAATGTCTTAGTATGATCCCCTGCACACTAAAATTCAGTTTATCAATAAGTTTTACTTGAAATTGTGTCTCATAAAAAAGAAGAAAATACAAAAATAACCCCTCCATTAAAAACCAAAAACAAAACCACAAAAACCTGAAACTTCTTTAGCAAGAAATCTTGTCCTCTACTGCTAGATCACTGTGGTGATTTATTTCTATGATACCAAACATCTCCTTCCTTCTATTATAGTTATTTATGGACAGCTATTCAAATTATCTTAGGGGTCAAACCATCATGATCAAATCTGAAGTCTCCTGAATAGGCCTAACCTACTCCTAATTGTCCTTCAGTCTTTCTTTGTTTCTGATGTTCTCATAACTTATTTTTTGAACCCTTAGGCCATTATAAAGAAACTTATCTTTTCATACAGTTGTATTTTTAGCTCTTCACTCTACCTGCTCATCAAAATGAAACCTGACTTTTCCCATATCACATCCATTTCACCTTTATTAATAAATGTTTTATGATTGCATATATTATTTATCTAATGAGATAGATAATTTGTTGGTGACTAGAGCCACATCTTACACTTAGCTTCGGCTTACATAGGCTCTAATTATGGGAAGTTCTGTGCATGTGGATAATGTAATTCTGCTATAAACCAAGTGATAAGAGCTAGTTTTTGAGCATCAGTTATACTTATATAATGGATTTATAACTGATCCTAAAATACATTAAAGAATTTATCATTACTCAGGACTAAAAAGGTAACATAATGCTTCTAGGATTTTTACCAAATCCTCATAGGGACTTTGAGATTTCAGTATCATTTGGGGAGTGTGATAATTAATTTTAGGAATCAACTTGACTGAATTAAACAATACCTAGAAAGCTGGTAAAGTAAAATTTGGAGGTATGTATGTGGGGGTGTTTCCAGAGAACCAGGTGGAAAAGATCCACCCTCAATGTGGGCAGACACCATCCAACTGGTCTGGGGCCCAGAGAGAACAAAAACAGATGGAATGTGTCTGTCTATCTATCTCCTGAAACTAAGATATATTCTTTCTCTACTGTCCTAGAACAGTTTCCTGGTCTTTGTATTCTAGAACTTACACCAACACCCTCTCATGCCCCACCCTCGCTCTCCTGGGTTCTCAGGCCTTCAGCCTCTGACTGAGAGTTACACCCTCCGCTTCCCCGTTTCTGAGGCCTTCGGATTTGGAATGAGCCCCACTACTAGCATGCCTCCAGCTTGCAGAAGGCCTGTCGTGGGACTTAGCCTCCACAATTACATGAGCCAATTCCCCTAATAAATCCTCTCTCATATATCTATGTACATATCCTATTAGTTCTGTATATTCTCTATGTAGAACACTGACTAATACATAGAGACTTTTGACTTTATCAGGTTTTGATTGTATATTGATGTTTTCATGTGTATACAACAAAAAGGTATAACATTTCAAAAATAGATTAACTTATTAATGTATTATAGTTCTATTTATTCTTCAATAATTAAGGATATTTGCTTTAGGTCTTTGACATTGATGAAATGAAATTCTGTCTTAAGTCTGTTAATGAGGATGAAGCCTCTCAATGCATTTGAGTTTTTACCAGTCTTCCCTTTCTTGAAAGTCTATTTTGCCTTGGCAATATATTATAATAGGACTACGTTAATCAGTCGCCTTATCATTTTTGTTGAATATATTATCTAGTATTAAGCCAAAATAAAGAAGAAAAAGAATTTCACCATCAAATAAATTATTGAGTATAACTATTTATATTAAAAAGCAACAGCAACTAGGAACTGCTATTTATTTATTTATTTTTAACAGTCATGCTGTTCTTCACAATGCTAAATAATGAATGAATCGTATTCCATGTGTTCTGCATTAAATCTGTGCTTTCAATCCCAAGGCCTTTTTCTACAGAAAATTGTAAGCAATAGTTTGGCTGCTACTTAATCCACAAAATACTACTTAGTTCATAACTATTAATCTATTGTGCTAACATAGCTATTTTGGGTTCTAGGTCATAGGAGCAAGGACCCTTATTGTTAAGAAGAGAAAAGAAAAGAAACCACCTCTCCTTTCTGTATATTCATCTTTTTTATAGCCAAAGTCAGCCTCAAAAAAAAACAAACAAACAAAAAAAAAACGCTAAAGATAAATGTAGTTTTTTTGGGCACGTTTCACTTTTTTTTATTTACCTTTTTTCCCCAATGCCTTTGCATGTTTTTCCCTGGAATGCCAACCTAGAATTGAGGAACTGACAGACTCCTGATTTTTCAATGCTGTACTCAAATGGCAACTCCTCTGTGCAAATGCTCTATGGAGTTATGTTTCTGTCCTATACCCCTAGCATATGATATCTCTTTATCTTAATCTTTACACATTGTGACATGACTTCTTTTAACAGGACCATTACTATGTCTATCTTCCCTACTGGATCATGAGCTCTTTAAGGTTGAAGATTATGTCATTCTTGAATTCCCAGTAACCAAAGCAAAAAAAAAAAAAACAAAAACAAAAAACAAAAAAACAAAAAACAAAGATTTGTGCCAGATTCTTTACATTTATAATTATTCTAACCTTTACATAAATTTCAAAGGCAGATATAATCACTTTCATATCAATGAAGACACCTAGGCTTAGAGAGGGTGGGTTGCATAGTTAAAATGAGGCAGAAGTGGGATTACAACCTAATTAAGTTTGCCTCAAAAGCTCTCTGCCTGGCCCCATTGATATGTAAAATGAATCAACTTATTAAATGATGCTAAATTCCCTCCTCTGATTATGTTCACAAATCACTCCTACCTCTCTTTCCATGTAACTCAAACTCCCTTTTTCTCTGGGAAACTGGATCCAGTAAGATGTTAAAGGACATAAGGTATACATACAGTGATGCATCACTTAATGACAATGATAAGTTCTGAGAAATGCATCATTAGGTGATTTCCTCACTGTGTGAATATCATAGAACATACTTATGCAAACCAAGATGGTATAGGCTAATATGCAGCTAGGTTATATGATATAGCCTATGGCTCCTAGGCTTCAAACCTATGTAGCATGTTATAGTACTGAATATTGTAGGCGATTTTAACACAATGGTAAGTATTTGTGTGTTTAAATATGTCTGAACATAGAAAAGGTGCAGTAAATATAAGATGCAGATATAAGATCACAAATGGTACACCTGCATATGACCCTTACTATGAATGAAGCTCGCAGGACTGGAAGTTGCTCTGGGTAAGTCAGTGCATGAGTGATGAGTGAATGTGAAGAACTAGAACATTACAACACTGTAGACTTCATAAACACTGTACACATAAGCTACAATAAATTCATTCTTTTTTTAATAATAAATTAACGTTGGTTTACTGTAACTTTTTTACTTTATAAACTCATTTTTAACTTTTTGACTCTTTTATAGTAACACTTAGCTTGAAACACAAACACATTGCTCAGCTGTACAAAAATATTGTCTCTATACCTTCATTCTATAAGCTTCTTTCTATTTTTAAAAATTTTTACTTTTTAAAATTTTTTCTTAAAAACTAAGACACAAACATACACATTAGCCTAGGTCTACACGTGGTCAGGATCATTAAGAAGTCACTAGATGATCAGAATTTTCAACTTGGTTGCACTCTTATAAAATCATTGTTTTATATGTGGTCCATTGTTGCTTGAAACGTTATGAGGCACATGACTGTAATTCAACTAATATACACTAAAGTGAAAATTATCGATCTTGAATTCTCTCTGTGGAATCTTATTTTTAATACCATAATGCTTATTCACCTAAATGACTATATAATTGGTGGAATTTTAGACATGAGGAGGGAGAGGTTTTAGACAACGGGTCTTGCTACATTTGGCCAAACTGCCTGAGAGTCTATTTCTGAGTTTAGAGCCTCTAAATTGTTCCTTCTATTGTTTTTATTTGTTTTCTTCCTTTGCATCTGAATTTCAAATCCTCTAAAAGCTTCTTGAGGATACGTCTTTTATTTAAACAAAGGCAAAATCAGAAAGGTCTTTGGCAGTGGCTGACTTCAGTAAGGCAACTATTTATACGTATGAATCATTAACAAGTTGCCCATCTGTAAGACTTGCACTATATGCATTTGATCATCATGATGTTAGGATGACAACAAAATACTTCTTTATGTTGGCTTTCATTTATTTATTAAACCAGTGAGTAAGGGAAATATTCTTTAAGATTCTGGGTTCAGCATATTTTTTGTTTTCTTTTTCTTTCATAACTAAAATTTGTAACAGTCTGACATTTTAAAAGAAAACCTACTTTTAAAGAAAAAAACATGCAGTAATATTAAGTAGACCCTACTAATTATTAAGAAAATTAGACTCTGAATTCTCTTGACAGATATTTTGACAGATAATTAACACACTGTGTATCAGGCAACCTTACATTCTCTATAGATGAATGTTTCATTCCCAAAGATCAGGATAACCCCAATTTTACTTAAGTGGGTTACTCCTTGCACTCTGTCTAATTTCATAAATTTGATAGATTCTCTTTTTCTTGGTGAATTTAGAATACCCTTCACAATATTTATTCCAATGAAACTGGGAAGAAGTAAATATTGATTGTTTTTGTAAAGATCATCTCTAACCACGTCTTTTGAACTTGATTTCAGGTAATACTGACGAAATTAATGCAAGAGCCCCAGGGTGACATTGACATTATAAGGGAGGCAGGATGATACAATCACTGTGAGTTAGAGCTCTAATTCCACACCTCTCACAACTATGACATTGGGTGAGTCCCTTAACTGGTAGTAACTGAGCAGTAAAGTATAAAAGTTAGGAGCCCTTTTTGTACCTGTATACTCTTAGAATCTGACAAGCACAGGCAAGAGGACCTGCTACCTGTCTAAATCACAAATTCTTTAACTATAAAAGAAAGATAGGATCAACACACTGTTTTGCTGTGACGACTAAAAGAAAGACTATATGAAATGCTTTCAGCACAGTAGCTGGTGCATAGGAAGAACATTAATCATTATCAAGCCTTCCACTTATGCAGCTGCTATCTCCCCCACAGCATTGAAAGACAAGGGTTATAAAATTGTAAGATAGTAAGATGAATCATTGAGATCTATCATTGAGTTTTAAAATATTTTGAATTATGTCAAGATTATATTCATATAAGTGAATTACTTTCCAGTATGTTTACTTTGAAGAACACAACACCCATTTGAATATACGAGGTTCAGTGCATTTATTAAAAAATGTTATTTTATGATAAATTTGCAAAATATCTCATTGGGATGGACTATGAAAGAAGCACTTCTAAATGTTACAAATTACTTTCTAGAAGAAGTAGTTATAGAACTTTCAATATCCTGGATGTGATTTTTAACACTGGATAATAAAAGTAATCACAAAATAACAAATTCAATACCCTTGCAGGATAATGAAAACTTTAAAATATCCACTGTAAGTTATTCAATTTTAGACAAATTAACTGAGACATAATGTGAGAATTAGTTCAGAGGGGAAAATGGAAGGAAATGATTTAAAATGATTCATGCAGAGCCTTGAGGTTATTTTTAAATACCTTACTGGATGTTCTGAGAAAATTGAGGTAGATCATATTAAGCAGAGTAGTGCAAGGTAAGATCAGGAAAACAGACAACCATGGGAAAATGGGCATCTTATTAACAATAGAAAGATTGTCTAAATAAAGTGAAAAGAACAACTATCACCTATGGCAGCTCACTTATGAGGTTATCCCTCCAAAAAAAGCATGTTGACCTAAATTTAAATAATTATCTTAAAGGTGCTCCAAAACTAGGAATTAAATGCATTTTAAAATATTTCATAAAGTAATTGACCAATTGCAGAAATACTGTGACTACTTGATAATCACTATAAAGTCATAGTTACTTATTGAGATAAAACAAAATGTTAGAAGTCCCGTGACCTGACTGAATGTACAAATTCCCAGTGATGCTTGTCAAAAATACCTCTACTCTCCACTTCGGACTGACTGAATCCAAATATTGAAGGGAAAGACCCAGAAATCTGTAATTTTAGAAAGATTGTCCACAACATGATTTTGTTACAGCCTTTCATCCACCTTTTGTTTGGAAACCCTATCTGTTATATTATAAATAAGAGACTTAAAAATATGAAGACATAGATAACATTTTTAAAAAAATACATGGCAAGTAATGATTAGATCAATGGTTCTCAAATATACTGAATATATGAAATATCTGGAAGTACCATGGCAAATAAAGATTCCTGGGGTTTATAGGGTGAAGACAATTTGTGTTCAGATCTTAATTAGGTTCTTCCTTCCAATCTTCTTCCAAACCTTTGTCCGAAGGAATATCACAAACAGAATGGCCCTGTTAGGTGGGTCCAGATGATGCATATTTAAGCTCGGATTCTCCTGAGACCTCCCAGGGAAAAGTAGGTCTAGGGCTTTATTCTTTTTGAAAATTTCCTAAAGGACTCTGCCTTTGGAGGCCTCTTAAAGACACTGCATAGTCTGCTAGCTGAGGGTGGTCCTGGGAGGGCCTGATGACTCACTGGACCTGGATCAGAAAGTGCTCTTGCACCTTGGACAGAAAGATCATTTGGATTTAATTATTCCTAGTATTTCACTTGGGAGAGGGCTGCTGCTGTCCCCTTGGGAAAGAGAGCAGAGACATTCACTGTATCTCCACAGAGAAGTGCTTCTTACTGATTTATTTGCCTTACAATGTTCTGGAGTGAAAAATGCTGATTTCTAAGACTGCCCCAGAAATTTTGATAGGGCAGACCTTGAATATGGCCCAATATTTCTGTTTTTTATAAGAATCATAGATTATTCTGATGCAAGTATTTAGGGATCACACTATTGAATGCTGGCCTACTAAATGTAATTTATGTAGACCTTCAAACTCTTTTGAGAAGTTTTATTATAAAATATTATTTTAAATCAAATGGTGCATTGAAATTATGTTAAAGAATAATATTTTGTCATGGCTAGTGAAATACCTTAGATAATGGAAAGCTACGTGTTGGCAACAAGGACTAGTCCTCAGGAATTAAGTTGGGTCTGGAATTTGTCTATTATTTTGTAAAGTATCTTAATATGAGAAGGGTTTAATAAAACTTCTAAATTTTCAGGTGTTGCTGAGCTCTACTGGGTAGTGAAATGAAACATCAAAATGGCAAATATGATTTGTGTGAAGATATCATATGTCTGTGTGGGTGGTATTATGAAAGTGGCAGATGAATTTCAATATGGCTCTTAGAATAAAATCTAAACTATGTATATTATATGGTAGGTTTTACTTCTGTTTATTGTAGCTAACTAGGTATTTCATCTTAGAAAAATCATTCAAATACTTGCAGGCAGAGCTGGGAGTTCAGAGGACATGTCAAGAAGAGAGGAAAGGCACAAAAGGAATAGAGTCAGAAAATTCTGGAACAAGTTTGAAATGAAGAAAGACTGAAGACAAATGATGGAATATAAAGCTCCTCTCAATGTTATCGCCCATCCATCTCCTTCACCTTTGTTAAAATCTCAATTTTAGACAGAGGAGTTTGAATTTACACAGTAAACAATAGCAGCAACAATGAAAGCTATAGTAATAGCAATAGTCTAGAAAAGTAGTTCTTAACTGAAATGACTCCCCCTACACACACCAGTAAAATCTGTGGGAATTGTATGATAAATACTATGTTAATAGCTAACCTTTACCAAAGCTTATTATGTAACAAACATTCTTGTAAATGCTTTACATGTATTCACGCATTTAATCATCACAATAATCCTATGAGACAAGTACCTTTGTTATCCCTATGTTCAAATGAATAGATTGAGTCAAAGAAAGGTTGAGTCTCTTGTCTAAGATCAAGCAGATGATAAATAAATCAAATATAGGTTTGTAAACAATGTACTTTACACCAAATTAGCCAAACTGTAGTCTAATTTACATTTCTGTAATGATGACACTCTTACAAACTTGCTGTCTTTAAGCTTTCTCAATTGGTGGAAAAGAAAGTGGTATTACAATTAGTTCCATGGTATTATACCTGTGTACTATATGGGTATTATACCTGTATAATATCTTCTTTGCTACAGCATAGAATATGACAATGCTTTTGGAAGTGTGTTTTGGATAGGAATAACATTCACCTTAAGTGAACTGTGGAAAAAAGAAGTTCAAAACCACTGATCTGGGTGAGAAGTAAAAGAGTATTATAATTAGAAGTAGAAAGAAGAGTATGGATGAGAACCACATTGCAGATGTACAATTCACAGGATTTGCAGAATCTATGGCAAGTACCTATTAAAGAAAAATATTTAAAGTATACGTGACACTCAGGAGTAGAGTCCTGAAAGAAGACCTACATTTAAGAAGATAAGCCTGCTTAAATTCTTTCTGGATCAGAGTGGAGTGTAAATAAGCCACAGAATGGACAGACATACAGATGGATAGGTAAATGGAATGGCTGATTAGGGAGTAGATTGAGAAGGGACAGTGAAAAGTAGCAACGAAACTATTTGGGAGAACATATTGCCAGGCAAGTCCAGAAAAGAAAATATTTTCAGGTTTAAATATGAACTGCAAAGAGGTTGAGAATGATGAAAGCTAAAAAAAGTGCTTATGCATTTCATGAACAGAAACTTGACTAATTTTTTTTGTTTGTTTTAGTTTTATTTATTTATTTATTTATTTTAAATTTCAAAATATTATGCCAGAGTAGAGATTATTAAATGGGAAGAGGAGGTATAGCAGTGAGTATAGTGTCTCAAAAAATCTGAAGACAGAAAAGGAAATCAGATTAACATGGCTGCATATACATTTGCCAGTATTGTAAAAATCATCTCAAAGTTCACATTCCTTCCTTATATTAAGAATGATGTATTCATTGTTACAATACTAGTTATTGAAAGTTTATGTACATTAGAAATTTATTTTCTGAATGAAAATG
Organism: Avahi laniger; assembly: GCA_963575035.1. Lineage (NCBI taxonomy): Eukaryota > Metazoa > Chordata > Mammalia > Primates > Indriidae > Avahi > Avahi laniger. The sequence continues at coordinate 10,215 of CAUYSK010064253.1, read as the reverse complement.
ACAGGTTTTCATGTGGAAAACCAAGAAAAAGACTAAGTTAGATTTACATTTAGCAAATTTATTTTATTATTTGTTATCACTATTAAGAAATTCTTCAAAGTTTTTAAGACAAATTAAGAGATTTAATAAAATGATGCACATTGTTTTTCTTGATAAAAATTTTTACCTCCATAGATAGAAGTTCAAATTGTTGTTATAAATCTGCTTAAGGAGAAATTGAATTGCATGGAATGACTGATTGTCAAGGACATCTGAGAAAATGAAGTATTCATTTTATTCAAAAATGATCCAATAATTTCTTGATATTTTTATTTAATATTTTCTCCGATCAAGATTATAAGCTTTCCAGAGACACATAGCAAAATAAATAAAAGATTAATAAAAGCCAAATAAGTTCTATACTCCTGCAGAGTTTGACATAAAGCCTTAATATTATTCATCTTCCTTAGAATAGATAAATGTACCCAAAGAGGAGTGTTCTGGTCACAAATGTTTCAAGTCCCCTAGGAACTACCCATAAATTGAAAATTCTGAACAAAGATTAGAAGAGAAAGTCTTCTGTGTTTAGGGTAAGGCATTTGATACCCAAGGAGCAGCACTAAGAGGAGAAAACAAAAGTTAAGGATATCTAAGGTTTTTCCAATTGCCATATTCCTTTGTAATAAACAGACTAATCAGGAAATAAGAGTGACTTTGCTGTATTCCATTGTTGAGTGTCAAACCGAATCAGAGGGATCAGAGAGGGCAGCATGAAATCCATTCTGTCTGTGCTTTGTCTGGGGCAAAGCAAACAGAGAGCATTCACCCAGTGTAAATCAGTGACCACCCTTGAGAGAGGGGCCACACTCCCTTTTGAGGCTTTACACGGGAATCCCATTTCCTTCCTTTTCTGGCTTCTAAAGCTGCATCTTTTGCATTGTGTCACTCAAGGCCCTTTTCTCTGCCTTCAAAGCGCACGGCTCCAATCTCTGCTTCATCATCAGTCATCACATTGCCGCCTTCTCATCTATCATCAAATCTCTTTCTGCCTCCTTCTTAAGGACACATATTTAGGGCTGACCCAGATGATTGACATCTTGAGGGTCATTACTGAGCCTACCACAGGCTTCCAGGTCATGCCATTTTTACATTTTTCTATTGCTCTTAGGACATGCATTATTCAGTAGTACGTTAATGGGGTTGATTCACGGATGATGTAATTAAGCAATTTTGTGCATAATTTCCTTGTCGATGCAATTCTCACCTTAAAAGCAAACATGTTATCTATAAATATATTCTCAGCTGATTACTTTGCCTGTAGTTCATTAATTAAAAATATAAACTACAGTCTTTCCACCACAGAATAGTAGATTATTTGCAGCCTTTCTGCTTTTTTCTCCACTGTGACAACTGATGAATTCTTTAACAAAAGCTAATCTTTTTACACTCATTCTAAATCTATTCTCACTCACTTTCTTAAGTTACTAACTGAATTATTCTTCTTTCTACCACACTAATTCCAGAGATAGAAGAGGGCCCAGGGTCTCTTCTTTTTCTTTTCTTTCCTTTTCTTTTTTTTAAATTAGCCTTTCTGTGACACTATGGAACCACTATAGTCACAGAGAAGGAGGGCAGAAGAAGGTTCCCTTAGGAAGCAGGGCGCTCTTGTAGAGGAAGATCCCATTTGGATGGGAAGAGGGGTGAGAAGCGTGGTCCTATACATAGTATATTTGGGGAAGATATTTTACAACTTTGCTGTATCTTCCAGGAAATTGAACCTATTATCAGAACACAGTGATCCTCTTTATCTGTAGAAATGCATTTTATATTTTGAAAGATATTAATGTAACAACCCCAACCTTTTTTTTTTTTTTTTGAGACAGGCTGGTGTCGAACTCCTGAACTCAAGCTATTCTCCTTGCTCAGCCTCCCAGGGAGCTAGGATTACAGGCATGAGCCACCGTGCCCAGCCTACCTTTTTTTAGTAAATATTTGCTTGCCTATGTTTTCCATCTTTTTACATTTATACTTGCACAGTTTTTAAAAGAGTGTCTCACATGCAGTAATTAAACATACATGTTGATTAAATAAAAACAAAATTAAGTAAATAAAATTCTTCAGAACTGCGCTGGAAACTCAAATGAGAAAAGAAACGAAAGTGCAAAATTACCACCTAAAACAGAGACAATAAGGACTTGAAGGGAAGCTACAAGCAACAGCATTCGAGGGGGAGCCAGAAGTGTTTGAGGGAGAGATGGCAGCTATTGCTGGATGAAAGCTCAGCAAAAGACAGATGTGGTTAAGGTGGGCATTTAATGGATTCTGCTGTGTGCTACGCGGAATGCAAGTGCATCATTTGCCCCCCTCTGAATCATTAGTAAAAATCTGTGTTGCTCATAAATGCTTTTGGAATTGGATTTATTTGTTCTATTTTTAGTGCAATGATATGTGAGCTAGGTCTCATTAGGACAGTGAGGGAGGGCAGACAGATCCTAAGTTGCACAGTTTCATACAGAATCTGTGTCAGGGTTTAGGGGAATATCCTGCCCCGAATAGGACTGGAAACTACACAAGGATCACTAAGCTTGCTTTGCTCTCTATTACATCCTCAGTACCTGACACATACTAGGTGTGCAATACACATTTGTGAATACATGAGAATAATTTTCCTCAGGGTCAGCTGAGGAAAATATGATGATGTTGCTCATGCACTTCAATTCTTCCAAAATGTCACAATTGCTTTGATAATAATGCGGTTAATAAAGCATTTCATGGTATGAGCCGTTGCTCCTTCATATAGCTTCATTGTTTGTATTTTAGTTTTGCTGCACTGAAGTGAGAGTTCATCATGAATTTTCTATTGTATACTTGTACTTGATGGATATGCAAGTGACCTCTTTACGTATTCACCTGATACCAAATTGCCTTCAAAACACAACTCAGATATCACTTTCAGGAAGCTTTTACAGATGTGTCATCTGGGTTAGGTGTTTCTATTAGGGGTTACCACAGCAACATACATCTGTGTATCTATCATAGCAGTATATTATGATAATATGTCTTTCTCATTAGTCCATGAGCTCCTCAAAAGCCTTATACACACACACACACACACACACACACACACACACATATGCTCACACACACACACACACACACACACACACACATACAAAGGCTGTGTGAAAAATATCCAGCCATTGTTAATATAACAAGAATATATTACATGGCTGGATACTTTCCAGAGAGTCTGTGTGTGTGTGTGTGTGTGTGTGTGTGTCACAGGACCTAATACACAATGAAAGCAGTATATTTACTGGATAAATAAATAAATAATTTTATTTTAAAAAGGCCGCAACTTTAGGGTGTTTGAATTTATGTAAGTATTAGATGGAGTTCCTTTCAATACACTAGGGCTGTGATAATTATCTTCATTGTTTTTCAGATACCTCTTCTGTACCAAACGAAATTATCTTGACAGGAATTTTTACTTCTGCAACTGCTACTGCCACCAGATCTGCATAGGTGAAGGCAGTTTTACAAAGTTGCAACTTGACGGCAACTTGGAGGAACAGGAAAGATAACCGCCTGCAGAGTCACCCTCTGGGAATGGGAGATGGAAGCCCATTGATACATCCTCCAAGGTGACCGGCCTGAGTGCATTTTGTAAGGCTCTGTTCCTTTGAGCCCAAACTCCAGCTGCCTGTAGAGACGGTCATCTCCATAATGCAACTACCTTTACACTGCTTCACCTTTCAACCCCACCCCGTCACTTATTCCTGCTCTCTGGGGATAAATTTCAAATAAACTACCTACAAGCAAATTTTGTTTCTAGCTTTACTTTAGGGGAACCCAGGCTAAGAGTAGACGTTTTGCAATAGAGAAGTTTTAAGTAAAATTTTACTAGTACTTGAAAGAAAAACATTTGCCTATGCATATATCCTTTATTATTTTTAGAAAGGTCTAATTTTTTCAGAGAAATGTAAAAACAAAATGTTCTTAAAATGATTTTTATAGCTAACTCTATGGTCACAGCAAATTAAACGTAAATTTTATATTCAAACCCCTGCATAGGTGTTTGCCAAGTTTGCAGAAACATCCATTATAATGTGTATCTCAGCACTGAGAGTTTTGTAAAACCCAGCAGGAATATCAGCTGACCATGGTGCAATACATATTCTATTTTTATTTTTGGAACAAGTGTTTAATATGTGCCACCTATGTAGGAAAACATTGAGTAATATGTTTTTCTTATGGACACACTTTTCAATTATATTTTTTGAAGAGAGGTCAATTAGTGATACAAAAGTTTTTGAATAATAAATGATTCCAGTCTAAACTATGCCTATCTTGGAGTAATTTTAAGTTTCTAGCTGTTTCTGTATTATCTTGGTATGCATTCTGAGACCAGTCGATAACCTCAGTAATTTTTAAACAGTAGCTGTTGAGTTAGAATTGCATATAAACATAAAGTTGGAGAAATTTGCAATTTGATGTTGAATCCCCTGATGGTGTGTCTGTAGAATTGGTTCCCTTCTGTCGTGTGTTGAGGGGACGTGGCTGAGTCACATGAGTTGATGGTCAGGTTATGCTTTGATGTGAGGGCAGGTTGCTGACATCTGAATGTAGAAGTAGGAAGGTCTCTCAGTAGAGTGTCACCATTCCCATTAAAATCTTCAGCTTTCCATGGGAAGTTCATTCACATTATTAAGAGAAAAGCCCTTTGGACTTTTTGCATGTAGAGACAGGAAGGGAAAAGGACTCCAGCATTTTGCTGAAGTCATTGTTCAGTATATATCTCTAATCTCCCTTTGTTTGGTCCCATTTCCTACATCCATCCTTAGTGCTAACTTTGATTTCAGAGTTTCTTCAGGCTTCCATTGGATGCATGGTCTTCAACTCTTTCTTTAAACTCCTTAAACTTTATTCTAGGTTCTAGTTTTCTCTACCTCTTTAATCCTTTAACTTTGCAGTCCCCAATTCCTGGGCTGTAGACCAGTACCGGTCTGTGGCCTGTTAGGAACTGGGCCACACAGCAGGTGAGTAGTGGGTGAGAAAGTGAAGCTTCATCTGTATTTACAGCTGCTCCACATTGTTCGCATCAATGCCTGAGCTCTGCCTCCTGTCAGATCAGCAGAAGCATGAGTTGCAGGAAAACATGCTCAGGGCTCCCACTGATTCTGCATCATAGTGAGTTGTATATTTCATTATATATTACAATGTAATAATAATAGAAATAAAGTGCACAATAAATGTAGTGGAATTGAATCATCCTGAAACCATTCGCCCTACCCGCGGTCCATGGAAAAATTGTCTTCCATGAAACTGGTCCCTAGTGCCAAAAAGGTTAGGGTCTGCTGCTTTAAATCACATCCTTCCTTATTCTTTCAGAAATGCATCAAAATGTCTCATTTGTTAGTCATACTCTTCCTCTTCTTCAGCATTTTCATTGATAATATAGATGTCTTTTTGTAGGCTCTGAGAAGGGAGGCAGGTAACAAATGCATGTACCCAGTCCACCACCTTGAGCCGATGTCCACATCTTGTTGAAACACTTATTTCCTTGGCTTCCTTCACATTAGACTCTACTGTTTTTCCTATTATTTCTGTGCCTTCTCTTCATTACCTTTTGTCAGATTTTCATTACTTACCCCCCCAACATAATGTGGAGCATTCAAAGGTTGGTCCTAAACTCACTCCTCTTCTTTTATACTTTCTCCATGTGCTTTCTTAACCACACCAGTGGCTTCATTATCATTTACATTGTGATGACTCATATTTATATCTGAACTTTATTATTCAAATTATTAATTGTTTTTGCATAGTAGAATTTCAAGAGACACTATATCCAAATTGTATCACAATCTTATTAATGTTATTAGCATTATTTTTTTCTGTTAAATTCAAAGTTTCACTTATTATAAAAATATATCCAATATAGCATACATATTTAGAAAACCTGGAAAAAATATGATATTGAATGATAATTATATAGTAATAATTTATAAGTATCTATTCATTTGCAGCTTATAGAGCTGGTCTAAGGGGAAGTATGCAATTCTTGGTTGTATCTGATGAAGCAAATGCTAAAAGTAGAAGATAGAAGAATATAAATAGTGTAGAAAAGGTGAGGAAAAAAGTAGGGATAAAAATTATCCTCATTTCACAACATAAGAAGTTAAGAATTATTTTCAAGAGTTAAGAGAACAGTAGAGATTTAAGTACATTATCAAAGTTCAAAAGGTAAGAAATAGAAAACTATTAAAGCATATAAATATGAAATAGAGGAAGACAGGAGAAGCATATGCATACATATCATATGAGGGAGTAAGCAGTTATTGTTTAGGCTTGACTAACCAAGAAGCATGGATATTTTCTAGCATTATGTGAGAACCTCATGAAGGAAAAAAATGAGAAGTGAAAAGGTTGACTCTACACCAAAAGACTCCTAGAATTGATAAATAAATTCAGCAAAGTCTCAGGTTACAAAATCAATGCACACTAAACAGTAGCATTTCTATATAGTAATAACAGTCAAGTTGAGAGTCAAATCAAGAATGCAATACCATTTACAAAAGCTACAAAGAACATAAAATACCTAGGAATATACTTAACCAAGGAAGTGAAAGATCTCTACAAGGGGAACTAAAAAACACTGATGAAAGAAATCGTAGATGACAGAAACAAATGGAAAAACATCCCATGCTGTTGGATTGAAAGAATCAACACTGTTAAAATGTTCATACTTCCCAAAGTGACTTACAGATTTAATGCAATTTCCATCAAAATACCAACTTTATTTTTCACAGAATTAGAAAAAACAATCCTAAATGTCATATGCAATCAAAAGCTAGCACAAATGACCAAAACTATCTTAAGCAAAAAGAAAAAATCTGGAGGCATCACATTACCTAATTATACTACAAGATACAGTAACCACAACAGCATAGTCCTGGTATAAATGTAGAGACACAGATCAATGGAACACAATAGAGAACACAGACATAGAATGATATAGCTACAAGCAACTGATTTTCAACAAAGCAGACAACATACACTGGGCAAAGGAAGCCCTATTTAATAAATGGTGCTGGGGAAATTGGATAGCCACATGCAGAAGAATGAAAGAGGATCCCCATATCTCACCATATACAAAAATTAATTCAAGATTGATTAAAGATCTAAATGTAAGACCTGAAATCATAAAAATTCTAGAAGCAACCACAGGAAAAAACTCTTCTAGACATCAGTCTAGGCAAAGAATTTATGACTAAGGACACTAAAGGCAAATATAGCAACAATAAAAATAAATAAATATGAGTAAATTAAATTAAAAAGTTTCTGCACAGCAAAGGAAATAATCAACTGAGTAAATAGACAACCTATAGAATGGGCAAAAATATTTGCAAAGTATATATCCAACAAAGGGCCAATATCCAGAATCTACAAAAAATCAAATCAGCATGGAAAAATATCCCAACAATCCCATTAAAAAGTGGGCAAAAGACATGAACAGAAGCTTTTCTTAAAGATAGAAAAATGGCCATCAAATATATGAAGAAATTCTTAACATCACTAATCATCAGGGAAATGCAAATTAAAGACACAACGAGATGCTACCTCATTCCTATCAGAATAGCTATTATTAAAAAATCAAAAAACAATAGATATTGCCATGGATGCAGTGAAAAAAGATCGCTTATAATCTGTGGGTAGAACTGTAAATCAGTACAAATTCCATGGAAAACAGTATGGAGATTCCTCAAAGAGCTAAAAGTAGACCTACCATTCAATCCAGCAATCCCACTACTGGATATTTACCCAAAGGAAAAGAAGTCATTATATCAAAAAGACACCTGCACCCAAATGTTTATCACAGTACAATTCACAATTGCAAAAGTTGATGGAATCAATCTAAGTATCCATCAATTGATGAGTAAAGAAAATGTTATACACACACACACACACACACACACATACACACACACACACACACACACACACCATGGACTACTACTCAGCCATAAAAAGGAATGAAGCAATATCTTTTACAGCAACTTGGTTGGAACTGGAGACCATTACCCTAAGCAAAGTATCTCAGGAATGGAAAACCATATACTACATGTTTTCACTAATAAGTGGGAGCTAAAGGATGGGTGCAGATGGTCATAAAGTGGTGCAAAGGACATTAGAAACTAAGGGGGAAAAGGTTAGAGGTACAAACTTTTCTGTCGGGTACAATGTACACTATTCTGGTGATAAGCACAATAAAAGCCCTGACTTTAGCATTATGCAATTCATACATGTAACATGAACACTTGTGCCTTTAATATTTTAAAATAAAAATTGTTTAGAAAAACAGGTTGGCTCCAGAGAGCCAGATTTAATGGCAGGGAGGGGTGAGTATGTTCTACGTTTCTTTGTTTTTCTGTGTCACTGCATTCATTCACATGTTGTTTTGATTAAAAAATAAACATTAACAGGCAAATAAATGCCAAGGAAACAAAAGCCATAGGTGAGTTACAGGGAAAAAAAAAGTAAGTTTTCTTACTTCTCTTGTAAAAAATAAGACTCTCGTTGAATGATGTAATCAAAATTTAGCAGATGTTTCCCTACCTGCCTTTTTTTAAGTTAATGGTTAAATTTGAAATAACAGTTTTGTTTTACTAATTTATATTGCTTTATTGAGCTTTTCATATAGTATTTCTCAAATAATGATTTGTTGAAAATACAGATGGTTATAAAAAAGTGTCAACAATGTTACCTGCTGCAGTTACTTCAATTAATATAACTTAAAAATATTTATTAGTTTCATGACATAGCATTGGTTATGTAAGAAACAATGACTGACAGTATATCTAGAAAATTCCAAGGATTCATTCAAGAGACCCCTAGAATTGATAAATGAATTCAGTAAAGTCTCAGAATACAAAATCAATATACATGAATCAGAGGCATTCATATGCATCAATAATAGTTAAGCTGAAATTCAAATCAAAAACACAATACCTTTTACAATAGCCTCAAAGAAAATTAAATATCTAGGAATATATTTAATGAAAGATGTGAAAGACATATACAGGGGTAACTACAAAACACTAAGAAAAGAAATTGTAGAAGATGTAAACAGATGGAAAATCTACCTTGCTAATGAATCGGTAGAATCAATATTGTTAAAATGTCCATACTACCTAAAAGTGATCTACAGAATTAATGCAATCCCTATCAAAGTACCATAATCATTCTTTACAGATCTACAAAAAGTAATTCTACACTTTGTATGGAACCAGAAAAGACCTCTTATAGCCAAAGCAATCTTATGTAAAAAGAACAAACAAGGAGGTGTCAATCTACCAGACTTCAAGCTGTACTACATGGCTATAATAACTGAAACAGCATAATACTGGCATAAAAACAGAGACATAGACCTTTGGAACAGGACTGAGAATTCAGAGATGAAACCATCCACATATGGTAATCTAATTTTTGACAAAGTAGACAAAAATATACACTGGAGAAAAGAATCTCTTTTCAATAAATGGTACTGGGAAAACTGGATAACTACACGCAGAAAAATGAAACTGGAACCCACCTCTAATCTCTCACAAAAATCAATTCAAGATGGATAACAGACTTAAACCTAAGGCATGAAATCTTAAGAATTATAGAAGAAGATGTTGGGAAGACCCTTTCAGACATCAGCCTAGGCAAAGAATTTTTGAAGAAGACCCCCAAAGCAATCACTGCAATGACAAAAATATATAAATGGGATCTGATCAAATTAAAAAGCTTTTGCACAGCCAAGGAAACTATCATTAGAGTGAATAGACAGCCTACAGAATGGAAGAAAATATTTGCTCTCTACACATCCAGTAAAGGGCTGATAACAAGAATCTATCTAGAACTTAAAAAAATCAACAAGAAAAAAAATCAAGCAACCTCATAATAAATGGGCAAAGGAAATGAATAGAAATTTTTCAAAAGAAGACAGAATAATGGCCAGCAAACACATAAAAAAATGCTCAACATCTTTAATCCTTAGAGAAATGCAAATCAAAACCACAATGAGATATCACCTAACCCTGGTGAGGTTGGCCTCTATCAAAAAATCCCCAAACAACAAATGCTGGCAAGGATGTGGAGAGTCAGAAACACTGCTGGTGGGACTGCAAATTAGTGCAACCATGGAAAAGAATTTGGAGATACCTCAGAGAGCTAAAAATAGAAATACCATTC
>CAUYSK010064252.1:0-16649 GCA_963575035.1 Avahi laniger | reverse complement strand
CTTACTTCCTTCCTTCCTTCCTTACTTCCTTCCTTCCTTCCTTCCTTACTTCCTTCCTTCTTTCTTTCTTTCTTTCTTTCTTTCTTTCTTTCTTTCTTTCTTTCTTTCTTTCTTTCTTTCTTTCTTTCTTTCTTTCTTTCTTCCTTCTTTCCTTCTTTCTTTCTTTCTTTCTTTCTTTCTTTCTTTCTTTCTTTCTTTCTTTCTTTCTTTCTTTCTTTTCTTTTTTCAGAGTATTACGGGGCTACAGATACTTTGGTTATATATATTGCCTTTGCCCTGACTGACAAGCATGCCCATCCTCCAGATAGTGCACACTACATCCGTTAGGTGTGGATTTTCCCATCCCCTCATCCTCCCTCCCATCTGCCCTATACCTTATGAATGTTACCTCCCATGTGTGCACATTAGTGTTGATCAATTTAATGGTGAGTACATATGGTGTTTTTCTTAACATTCTTGTGATACTTCACTAAGAAGAATGGTCTCCAGTTCCAACCAGGTCATTACAAAAGGTACTAGATCACCATTTTTTTTATGGGTGAGTAGTGCTCTGTGGTATACATATACCACATCTTATTAATCCACTCATGTATTGATGGGCACTTGGCTGTTTCTATATCTTTGCAGTTGTGAATTGTGCTGTTATAAACATGCAGGTGCAGATGTCTTTTTTATAGAATGTCTTTTTTTCCTTTGGGTAGATGCCTAGTAATGGCATTGCTGGATCAAATGGTCATTCTACTTGAAGCTCCTTGAGTTATCTCCATATTACTTTCAACAAAGGGGTTGTACTAGTTTGTAGTCCCACCAGCAATGTATGAATGTTCCTATCTCTCTGAATTCCCACAATCATTTATTGTTTTGGGACTTTTTGATAAAGGCCATTCTCACTGGAGTTAAGTGATATTCATTGTGGTATGATTTGCATTTCCCTGATGATTAGAGATGTTGAGCATTTTTTCATATGTTTCTTGGTCCTTAGTCTATCTTCTTTTCAAAAGTTTCTGTTCATGTCCTTTGCCCACTTTTAATGGGATTGTTTGATTATTATTATTGTTTTTTTTTTGCTGATTTTTCTGAGTTCTATATAGATTGTAGTTATCAGCCCTTTATTGGATGTATAGCATGCAAATATTTTCTCCCATTCTATGGGTTGTCTATTAGCTCTAGTGATAGTTTCTTTGGCTGTGCAGAAGCTTTTTAATTTTTCATGTCCCATTTATTTATTTTTGTTGATGCTGTGATTGCTTTTGGGATCTTCTTCATAAGTTCTTTGCCTAGGCTACCTGGGCCAGAGTTGGGAAATGTCTGTGTGGGGACAAGCGAAATGGAACCTGAGAGGTTGAGTCCCCCTGAGGAGGACAAAGACACTTGATGGGTAGAGAAGCAATATGGTGCCTGGGATTTATGGGGTGGGAGGCCCCCATGGTGAGGGGCTGAGAGCTCAGTGCCCTGTCTGCAAGAAAAGCTCTCCACTCACTGGCGGCAGCAGTCTCTGGGCTCATGTCAGCAGAGTGTGTCTCCAGCAGCTCAGGAGCCCACCAACAGTCTGAGACGTGAGGGAGGAGGTATTAACTGATCCACCTACCCTTCTCCCTGATCTCCAGCCCTCTTGTGGCTTAATCCCCACTGATGCCTTTCTCCTTCCAGTTCTGCTCTGCGACCTCTTCCCATGGAGTCTCCTGTAGGTTCAAGCACCCTTTCTTCAGACCCTCTCTCATCTATGTTTGTCTGTTTGTCTTTTCTCTTTCATCTAAAACTCCTCCTTCTTACAGAGACACTCTGGTTGATGTGGTGGTGTCTTTGGTCCAACATCTTGCCCTCCAATTTATTCCTATCTGGGCCCTTTTTCCACCATGTCTTCAGCACAATATACCCTCATGTCACCTCAAGAGAAACAGAAACTGAAAATGGTCCTTGAAACTTTATACATTTTTTGACATACAGGTGAACTTGGGATGGCTCCCTTAATAGCTGCCCTTTTATATGCATAAACTTGAAATGCCTGACCACTAATGGTGAAAGCCTGGAGCTATTAAAGGATAAATTGTACTTATGGCTCTAGTCAGAGACCAGTACATTCATTGTGCATACCAACAGAAGTTTCCAGCCCTTAGAAACTGCATACTTTCTAATCATATTTTACCAGGGACTCTTCTCTTGTAGCTCATATATTAGGGATTTGTACAAGTCATTGATCTCTAACTTTAATGTATTGTTCTGGACTAAATTGATGCCAAATAGAGTATTGATAAAGATCCAAGTAAAGTGGTTCCACCGGTGGATGAACAATATGTCCCCTAGAGCGAAAGTCCTGATAACAAGTAAGAGACTCTGTATTCCCATGGAACCGCTTAATGGTTTTCCACAGAGACATTGTGCTCTTAGTCTTCTGTTCTTTTTGCCTGAAATATCCTTCCCATTTTCTTTTTGCTTTTTGCAGTTTCCATCCCATGGAACGCACTCCTGAATGGCTCCAGTCTGTAGTAGGTGTTCATGCAATGTGCTCTCATAGTGAGTGTCTACTGTCTATTTTGCATTTGACTACCTCTCAAACTTATACAGTCCTTCAGAGAGGGAACTGTGCTTATTTATATCTACATCAATGTAATCATTATGAATATCATCTTTGTTGTCTGTGAGACCTGGGTTCAAGTTCCAATTTTGCTATTCATAAGATGTATGATCCTGAATGAGTTATTTGTACTCTTTGAGTTTCAGTTTCCATAGTTGCAAAATGAGAAAAATAGTATTAACTAATGTGTTTTGAGGATGAAATTATATACTGTATACAAAGCACTTAGCACAGAGCCTGGAGGCTATTGCATACTCAATAACTGTTACAGAGTATTCACAAGTGTAGAATAAATCTTTCAACTCCCGTATATAACTATTGAACTTGGATACTTAACAAAAGTAGAACAATGTAATTATCTTGGATTATTGACCCATAGGAAAAAATGTTAATCATGAAGCAAAAAACAATTAAGGACAATAAGTAATATTTGACAATCAGTTTTGGTTGCTATGCTATTGCAAACATTACCCACTCAAATACCACATTCAAGCAAGTTACAATGTTGATATAAATATTACTTTCAAATTACTGAAATTGAAGATAGTTATCAGTTAGGTTGACCTGATTAATAAGGATATCAACAAAAGAATAAAGTCCAAGCTCATGTTTATGGCACAGATTGTTTTTCATGATCTTTCTCTCTCTTCCTCTCCTAAACTAGCTTTCTGTGAGCTCCATTTCACAGTTTTTGTCCCCTGTCGTTAGCAGTTTTATTGCAAACACCCTCATCCAGTAGTTTTCAGCCCTCCCAATTTACTGGGCAAATAGTTCTCTTTCAAGAGCCAGATTAAAAGTTATTTCTGCTGGTAAGAATTTTCTGATAATCGAGTATATAATTTACCGTTTTGTTTTTTGTGTTCCCACCATACCCAGTAGACTTTCTGGCACATTTCTTTACATGGATAGGTTCCTACACTAGACTGAAAACCACATGAAAGCGGACAGTGGTATACAGCAGGGACTTACTGTATGTTTGCTAAGCAAAGGAACAAATGATATAGTATTCTAAGTATATTTAAGGGACTAATAGTAACCATAATGCTTGCATTTCAACTTCACTTGTTTTTCATGTGCATTAATATGTAATTACCTATTTCTTATATTTTCAGAAAAGTCCTTAAGTTTTTAAATATGCATTTGGATATATAGGTCAGTGTACTAGACTTAAATGACCTGGGAAGGTAATTTTTAAAGGAATTGCAGGAATGTGCTTATAATATTTAAGGGTCTTTTATTTTAATGGAGACTTTATTTCTCTTAAACATGACACACTATCCAGATAAGTAATGTAATAAAATATTAGAAGAGTGAAAATGAAACAGAATTTCCATGCCAGGGGAACTGGCAGGTATCCAATTGTCTGTGGAATCACTTTATATAATTTAGACAATATAAGCACTCTGAATTGATATTTAGGATGGTGATTCCAGCCAAATTAGATCAATAGTATGAGTGACTTATTCTGAGCTCAGACTCAGGTAAATACTGCCTGAGTGAGACGAATGGCAGGGCTAGAATGTAATTATCCATCTTGCTCAGAATGAGAAGCAACAAAATGGAGCCTTGTCTTAGCCTGTTTTGGTTGCCTCCTGTTTCTCACTTGCGTTTGAGGTGTAGGAACCTTCTTATCCTCCTGACCTATCTTATCAGTGCTCTCTGCCTTGACTGCATTAGGGAAGATGAGTTATGGCTGCCCTTCCTAAAACATTTGTGTAACTTCTGCCTGCTCCTCCCCTGTCCAAGGAATTGTTCAGTTATAAAGATTGGGACCTGAATTGAAGTCCAGCCTCATTAGCATTGAGATATTGGGCAAGTTTCTTGAACCTCCTGAAGTGCAAGTTAAGCCTTTGCAAAATGAAATTGCATCTCTTTATAAGGTATTTATAAAAAGCAACTGGTAGAATGCACAGGAAAACATTAAGTGAGCTGCAAAACACTATGCAAAGGTGAGTTTGATGATAGAAATCTGTGCTGTGCTGTGAGCACCAGTAGGGCACAGACTGGGTCTTCTGCATCTCTAACTCCCCAGTGTTTTTTTTAATAATGGTGTTGGTAGAGGGACCTTGTCTGTTACCTTATGTTCGGAGATGGAATGTGAATATGGGACATGTTGTGTTGTAGTCCATTCAACTGGACAATCTTTGGATATGAGTCTCTCAGTAGAGCTGAGTTTTCTGTGTAAGTGAGGGTTTAGTCTTTTAAGTATCAACACTTCCCCAATATTTCTTGATAAAAGCATTTTCAAAATATATTTAATGTAACAGGAGCTAGTGAAGAAGGAGAAATGGATTATTTATTATGAATAGAAGGAAATATAAAATATATTCTGACTCTACCTTATTGACATATAAAGAACATGCTAATAATTTTTCATTTTTATTATTAATTCAGGGACATCATTATTAATATTAGTTATACTTTGCTATAACAATGATGACTTCAAAGAATATTGGGTTATTTGCCTTATATCAAATAATTCCAAGTTGTTTTTCATTTTGAAATTTGATTTTTTTTCTTTTTTATTTCAGCATATTATGGGCCTTTGCCCCACCTGAGTCAGAGCTTCAAGCATGTCCATTCTCCAGACTGTGCATTGCAATCATTATGTGTATATATCTCCTCCTCCCCATTCCCATCTGCCCAACACCCAATGAATGTTATTGCTCTATATGCACCTAAATGTTGATCAGTTAAAACCAATTTGATGGTGAGTACATGTGGATAACAGATTGAAATTTGATTTTTTAAAATAGTTTTATTTCTTCCTCTGCTGTCACTTCTCTTTGCTATGGTAGAATGCCTACTCACTGTTTTCTCTTTTCTATTTGCTGCTTTCTCATAGAAGTCAAGAAAGAGCTCATGTAGTCCAAATAAGCCCACTTCTATTAGCAGAAAACATTCTGGGACTTAGAGTGCTCCTAGCGAGACCTTTAACTTCCCCCCACCTTGCCATATACTCATAGCCTTGTCCCCACAATGTGTCTCAGGACAGTCAGGACTAATCATCAGGACAAGAAGCCAGCATCTTCCAGGTCATCATTAATATCCTGACTTTTAATCCTCTTTGGCTCCATCTCTCACCCTTACCCCATTTTCTGAATCTCCTCCAATGTGCCCTCTGGAAGTCATGTTCAGTGAAAAAATTGAAGCTTATCTGGGGCTGAAAGCGTGACTCTCAGCCCAGACTGAAAAGAGAAAGAGCATCCCTGCCAGTAATCACGCTTAGAGGTCAGACAAGGACAAAGCCAGCTACAAAGTTAACAGGAAACGGTATTTCTGCAGAGGTCATGCAGCAAGTATAAAATACCGCAAGGATTCCCTCTTTGCATGATAATTGCTTAGGATGCCCAATTGCTAAGCCACCTTTGCCTCATGACAGCTCCTAGTCCCTAATCAATCCTTGCTTTTCCAAATGCTACCACAGAAACAGCAAACCGACCCTAAACTGCTTCCTACTTCCCTTACACTCTCCTCAGAATCCTTTGGCAGGAACCCAAGCCTTACAAAACATGTTTTCCTCTTCCCTCTTATTGGAAGTTGCCTTCCATGTTTCCTCAGGAGTGCCTTCCCTCACTGCATCAAGTCAATAAATCCGATTTTGTCAGACTACAGGCTTGTTCCTCTTGCTCTTTGCTGATTAAGCTTTGACACCAATGACTGGCAAATTCCCCTTGGTCACTGAATGCTTTTCTGAACATAGCATTAATGTGATGCTCTAACCAAAGCTGAGCACTTCTGCTGCAGCCCTATTAAGCGGTGGCTGTATTTTCTTTCATGCACCCACTGGGCCAGCAGATGGAGTATATGTCGTCTTTGCTGCTTCCAAATCACTGTTCCTTCTTCCTACAAATGCTTAGCTCTAAATCTTATTTTATCAGACTATGTTGTTGTCCCCTTCTCTTCCTTGTTGCAATCATCTTTGGCCACCACCTGCTCCACCTCCACTTCATAGCTTTTATTCCCTGAAATTTTTGATTCCTGGCTCACTGACACTCTTTACAACAATACCCCTGTTGTAATTCTTGGATTTCACTGTCTGCATAGACGACACTTCTAATACCATGGCCCCTCAGTTTCTTTACTTTCTTTTCTCCAGTGATTTTTGTCCTCAGCCAACTCTAAATCATTCACTCCCTTGGCTGTGTCTTAGGCTCTGTCAGTGTGTATAATTTAAATACCTCCATAATCTCAATTTTAAGCACCCCTCTCTCTGAATAGCACCTTCTCGTTTTTTTCAGCTCATATCTCCTGATATTCCAATGCCCACAGTCTCACAATCCTATTGAATATGATTCTAATCAGCATTTTAATGCCTGTAACCACCTTCTTGTCTTCAACTTTCTCATTTTTTTTTGACTTAAATTACCTGGTTTATCATTATAATGACTTCTTACTTGAACTTGCAAAGCAAAACAACAATATTATTTAAGTTAAACTCTCCCCCTGTGCTGTCTGCTGTCTGAACATGGCTGGAGAAAAGCCCACAACCATGTGGTCTGATTTTATATTATTTTATGCTTTTAGCTTGACAAATTACTTTTTTTATTTTGATAAAATATATGTAACATAAAATTTGCCATTTTAACCATTTTAAAGTGTGCAGTTCATCGGCACTAAGTACATTCACATTGTTGTGCAACCATCGCCACTGTGCATCTCTTGAACTTTTTCATCATCTTAGACTGAAATTCCATACCCACGAAACAATAACTTTTCATTCCCTTCTTTCCGCAGCCCCTGGCAACCACCATTCTACTTTCTGTCTCTGTGGATTTGAATATTTTAGGTACCTCATATCTTATATAGTATGAATTATATCTATTTTATCATATGGTATTTGGCCTTTTGTGACTGGCTAGTTCACTTAGCATACTATCTTGAAGGTTCATCTATATAGTAGTGTGTGTTGGAATTGCATTTCTTTTTAAGGCTTGTATGTGTAATATCAAACTTTGCTTTTTCATTCATGATTTCATTTTAAATTTGTGATCCCTTATTCACACACTGCTCCCGTGACCCTCAATGCTGCCAGACTGTCTCGCTCCATTCCTGAGTCCATTTCACTCTCTCACTCTCAAAGACTATTAGTTCATACGTTATGCTATTATTTTAAACCCACCAAATTTCACTCTCAGCTATTGATCTTGCTTTCTATGGTATTGAGAAATTAGAAGCAATTAAGTGAAAACATGTAGAAGATTCCACTGCTGTATGTATCTACCAGGAAACATTAGCACCAACAGATGCTGCCTTTCTACCCGTCAATATCCATCTCTTTTACACCAGCACTCATCGCTTTTTCTTATTGCTTAAGGTCATTGCTCTAATCATCCTCTTTCTCCTACATCATCAGGTTTCCTCATTTATTAGATCTTTTCCATCAATACACATCATGCTGGAACTTCTCTCATCTTAAAAACAGTAACAACAACATTGACAAAGCTCTTCCTGACTTCTTTCTATAACCATCAATTTTTTTCCTTCCCTTTGTAATAAAACTCCTTGAACACTTTCTGTGTACTTGCTGCCTTAGTTTCTCTTCATTCATCCTACTCTTTTTGTTCCTACCACTCCAGTGAAACATCTCTTATCAAGGTCACCGATGACTTTTAAACAGTTAAGTCCAATGGACACTCTCAGACCTCATATTACTTGATCCATCAAAAGCGTTTTGCAACTCTGATCTCTCCTTTCTCTTTGATACATTTTTTTTTTTTTTTGCTTGGCTTCCTGGACAACTACTTCTCTTGTTTTTTCCCCTATCCCACTGATTTCTTTTTATTAGTTCTGTTTGCTGTATTTTCCCCTCATTTCTCTGATTTTTAAATGGTAGAAGACCTAGGTTCCGGTCCTTGGACCTCTTTTAATTTCTCTGTACACTCAATTCTTAAGGAGTCTCAAAGATCTCACTGAGTGTCACGATTATATGTTGATAATAGTCTCATAAGTACCACATTTCTATTTTCAGGATGGTCTTTTCCAAGAATTCCAGATTTATATGTTTCATTGGCTACTTGAAATCTCTACATACATGTCTAATAGTTTTCTCAACCTTATGTTCTAAATGGAGCTCTTTATATATTTTCCCCCAAATCTATTGCCTTTGTAATCTTTCCCATCTTACTAAGCCGCAACTGCATTCTTCTGGTTGCTGAGGTAAAAAATCTGGGAGTCACCTTTATCTTTCTCTTTCTTTTATAATCTATATCCAATCTGTCAAGAAATCTTACTGGTTTTACCTTCAAATTATAAACATAATCCGACCACTTTACATGGCTTCTCCCTTCACTTCCCGTAGGGCTTTACCCAAATGTCACTTACTCAGTGGAAGTCAAGATAGGACACATTGGACCCCTCACCTCTAACTGTGACAGTCTCGATCTCCCTTGCCTGTTCTAGTATTTTTCTTTAGCCCTCGCTGTTATTTATAATACTGTATATTTTACTTATGTACCTTTTACATTGTCTGAATCTTCTTCCCCCTCAGACAAAATAAGTTCCATGAGAGTAAGGATTTTTGTTTGTTTTGTTTAATATTGTATCCCCAATGCTTAACACAGTGTCTGACATGTAGTTGGAATTTAATAAATATTTGCTAAGTGAAAGAATAAAAAATTAGTACTGAGAATTTAAAAAAGTAAGATATTTAGAGTTATGTATATAATGAGAGCAAATAAACCCTTGGTTATTGTCTCCATGGTTCTCTGTGAGTAAAATTTTAGTTTTATGAAGTAGCAGCTGAATAACAATAATAATAACCGAGTGTCTATTATGTGCAGAAGCCATCTCACATGCTTTATTCACTTCTTATTTAAGAAGTACAACTGTAAGAAGTAGCTATTATTATCTCTGTTTTAAAGATGAGACTAAGGAAGTTGTTCAAAATCACCTACCAAATGATTGTGCTGGGTTTAAAAATCAGTTGCATTGGACTCCAAAGTTCAACATTATTTTTCTTTTTTACTATAATGTATGGGTTACTTTTGGGATTTTCGTGGGTATTTTGGTTAATGAAGGTATTAGTGCAAGTAATAAACTAGGCAGAAAAATGGAATGATATGCCATTAAGCCTATTGAGTTCGTCATTTTCTTTATTACACAACCTTCGGTGTAATGGAATTTTAATACCGCTTTCATTTGTGGGGAGATCTAAGTAGCCAAAATGTAAGGCAAGCATTTTTCTCATTTTAATTGAAAATTCAACGTTGCCTTGTATCAAAAGTTGCATGCATGTAACATTATAAACAGGTGTGCTTGACCTCTTTCGGTGTAATATTTGGTTGTTAAAAATGGAATTTTGTTTGGTTTGATAATTTCTCTTGTGTTTAGGAGGCAATAAAAAAGCCCTCCTGCAGCTAATTTAATAACAGCAAATTCTCATGGATGTAATGCAAATATCGGCTGTAAGGCAACTTGCTTCATGTTATTTACTTATTTCTGCATTCATTTCGTTGCTTGTACTGTAATGGGATGCAGGGCTTCTAATCATGCAAGAGAAAATTGGATAGGTATATGTGAGAGAAAATTCATGGACCATTTGTCCCATATTCTGACCAGACATAGTGATTTTTGTTTTCAGCTTTGTAACTCATTGACTTTGGGACTGTAATAAACGACATAGATCTCACTGAATTTTCCAGATGAATTTTCAAACAATTTTTTTCTTCAGCACATTTTTAGTTATGGGATAAAAATAGGTGGATAAATTAATCTACTTTCATATATAAAACTTCAGCTTCTAGATCAAAGAAAATGTTCACTGTAAGTCACACATAGTTGAATAATTCAGTGGTTCAAGAACTGGTTCCTTGCTCCAACTATTACATTTTCTGTCTTTTTTCTTTTTTTATTTCAGGATATTATGGGGGTACAAACATTTTGGTAACACGTTATGACTTTGCCACCCCCAAACCATTATTTGAAGCATGTCCTTTCCCCCTCCAATGTTCACTGCGTCCGTTAGTTGTGAGTTTACCCACCCCCAAACCCCCTACCCCCAAAGAGTATTACTACTGTGTGAGCACCTTAGTGTTGATCAGTCAGTGCCAATTTGATGCTGCATACATGCGGTGTCTATTCGTCCATTCGTGATACCTCACTTTGGAGGATGTGCTCAAGCTCTATCCAGGAAAATATAAGAGGTGCTAGATCACAGTCGTTTTTTACAATTGAGTAGTGTTCCATTGTATACATATACCATATTTTATTAATTCACTCATGGATTGTCGGGCACTTGGGTTGTTTCCACATTCTTGCAATAGTGAATTGTGCTGCCATAAACATTTGAGTGCAAATGTCTTTATTATAGAATGACTTTTGTTCCTTTGGATAGATGACTAATAGTGCTATTGCTGGATCAAATGGTATTTCTATTTTTAGCTCTTTGAAGTTACATTTTCTTAAAATTTCTATGCCTTGATTTTTTTTTTACTCTGATAACTGAACATAATCCTTATTCTGTTTATTTTATGAACACACTGAAACTTTAATGAGGTAAAAATATGAGATACTTTCCAATTGATATTCTTACATAAATACAAAATGCTGGTGGTTTTGCTACTATTGTTATGGTTTAAAGGGATTATTACATGCTTTATCAATTTTATATTTTTTCCAGGCTGGGCATAGTGGCTCACATCTGTAATTCCAGTACTGGGGGAGGCTGAGGCAGGAGGCTCACTTGAGACCAGGAGTTTGATATCAGCCTGGGTAACATAGGGAGACCCTGCCTCTACAAAAAAAATTAAAAAATTAACCAGGCATGGTGGTGATTGCTGTAGTCCCAGCTACTGGAGAGGCTGAGGTGTGAGGATCGCTTAAGCCCGGGAATTTGAGGCTGCAATGAGCTATAATCATACCACTGCACTGCAGCTTGGGTAACAGAGTGAGATCCTGTCCCCCCACAAATTTTTTTTTTTAAATTTAAAACTCTTAGTTTAAGTCGTGAGAATTCTTACATGTTCTGGATGCAATCCTTTATCAGATTTGTGTTCTGCAAATATTTTTCTTCCAGTGTATGACCTGTCATTTTATTATTAGTGCCTTTGGAAGAAAAAGCTTTGTAATTTTGTGAAATCAAATTATTCTTTTCTAAGTGGTAGTTTCTTTTTTATGATTGTTTCGTGTTTTTGTTTTTGTTCCAAGAAATCTTTGCCTACCTCAAGGTCAAAAAATATTCAACATTTTCTTCTAGAAGTTTTATAATTTTAGCCCCTGTATTTAAGTCTATGATCCATTTTGAATTAATTTTTGTCTGGTGAAGTAAGGATTGGGAGTTTTGTTTTTATTTCTACACATGGATATCCTATTGTTATAGTGCCATTTATTGCAAAGATTGTACTTTCTAGATTAAATTACCTTGGGGATTTTGCCAAAAATTAATTGGCCATGTATGTGTGGGTTTATTCCTTGACTCTCTATTCTGTTCCATCAATCTAAAAAAACTTTATTCTTTTCCGAAAATTGATGGCCTTGAATTATAACATTCGCCATTTTGGGTTGTTTTTTAGTTAGTGCAGAATTTCCTGGAGTATGAAGTACACCACTGATGGACTTAAACTATAGCACTGATAATGAGCAACATCTTCACACTTATTCAGATTGAGTTTTCTTTTTCACATTTATTTTTGTTTACTAAAATAAATTAATATTTACATACTTTTTATTTTTTGTAGTTATAAACAAGGCAATAATACACATTTGAGTGCATGTATTTTTGCAGATTTATATAATGCTATCCAACATTTTCTCTTTGAAATGGTATTCGCTTTACAAAACTTTTGCCCAGAACCTTTCCGAGTTAAAATAGGAAACCCCTTTCTATGGGCTCTCCCAAATTCTTCACTGTAATAATTTTAAATCTACAAGAGGATCATCTGAATATCACATGCTGCAATATATGTAAGTCCTGAAACATAATAAATTTATGTGTCAAAAGAGAAAAAATAATAAGACTTTCTGATAGTAATTTCTAATTTGATTGTATTGTGGTCAGATTGGTATGACCTGTGTCTTTGGTTTTATGGCCCAGAATATGGTTTATCTTAGTTAACATTTTATTTATACTTAAAAAGAATTTATGTTCTGCTCTTCTTAGGTGGAATGTTCTGTAAATTAGATCAAGTTGGTTGACAGCATTCAAGTTTTCTATATCTGTTTTATTTTGCCAAGGCTTCTGTAACAAAGTACCAGAAAAAGTATATTAAACAGATACCAGGGTATGGGCAGGGCCATTTCCTTTGAAAGTGCTAGGGAAGGATCTGTTTCAGTCCTTTCTCCTAGGTGTTGATAATTCCTTGGTTTGTGGCAACATTAACTCTAATCTTCACATGGTGTTATTCCTATGTGCATGCTTCATGTCCGAATTTTCTGTTTTTTATAATCTAATTGGTCATATTGTATTGGGGAGGGGCCCATTCTACTTCAGTATGAACTAAATATACTTGATAACATCTGTAATGATATTATTTCCAAATGAGGCCATATTTTGAAGTACTGAAGGTTAGGACTTCACCATATTAATTTTGAGGAGACAAAATTCAATCCTTAACAACATCCTTACTGGTTTTTTTGTATACTTTTATATATGTTTTTGAAAGAGAGGTATTGAAATCTTCAACTCTAATTGTGGATTTGTCTATTTCTGTGTCTCCTTTAAGTTCTATCAGATTTTGTTTCATGTACTTTGAAACTCTATTATTGGATGCATAAACTCTTATAACTATTATGTCTTCTTCATGAATGAACTCCTTTATCATTTGAAATAATCTTCTTTATCCTTATAATATATTTTGTTCTGATATTGATTTTGTCAAATACTGACACAGACACTCAAGTTTTCTTTTGGTTTGTGTTAGTATCTATCTATCTACCTACCTATCTATCAATATCTAGATTTGTGAGGCATGGATTCTAGGAAATATCTTGTCATAAAGGCCCTGTAAAGATTTGGTACACAATGCACATCTCCTTTCTGTGTGAAGAAACCTACTAAACTCACTTAGGGGTGTCATCTATTATTCTAAGCCAGGCAGCATACATGTGATGGACAAAGAAAGGACCCAGGAGCCACATGAAATGTCTCAGACATCTCCCTGCATTGACTGTTTCTTGACTGTGTGAGCTCTTGAAATTGTTAGTGAAATTTGATATTGAGTAAGGTCTCTGATTTCTGGGAGTCTGATACTTTTGACAATCTAGTCCTTTGTGTTGACTCATATATATAAATACCTTCCAGAAAGAGAATTTTAAATTTTCCATAACATTTTAATTTCACAGTTCCATTTTTCTTGATAGTAGCTGAGGTAGAAGGCTTGAGGAATGGTAGGGCAATATAAACTTGCCAATTAAAGATTTATTATTTTCTTCAGATTTAAAACATCTACATAGTTAATCTAAAGCTCATAACAGTCATTCAATCCAAAGTTCTATAATTCTTATTAAATCTGTTACTCTTTTCCCCCTTTTACATTCTAATGTGGCTTCTGGAGGTAGGATGTTTATTTGTCCTCACTGAGATGAGGGAAGGATGATTTGTCTAAGTCAGAGTCCCCTGGGTTATCTCTTGTCTTGCCTAGTTGGTGTGTATTTGCTGGCATATATTACTGTGTTTTGGGCTGGTGACATTCATCTTCTGGTCTCTCTGCAAGGCCAATGATTAGGAGAGAGGTTGTCTTCATCTGCTGACCTGACCTCATCTTGGAACTCGCTCTTCCTACAGGTTCTTTGAGACTCAGTCACGTCATCTGTCAAGCGTCAAGCCTTGAGTCACTTCACTTCTCACAAGAATGGCTCTACGTCAGGCCCACTGACTTCAACTGTTTGCTACTTTCTTGTTCAGATCATGTGTGGATGCTTGAATATTTTTCTTTTTCTATGGAGCCAAGGGAGTTTCTGGGGGAAGGATTCATTTTCCAAACCTCTTTCTGCCCAATGTCCCCCACATAATTTCTATTTTGCTGCAGTGGTTCCAAGCAGATGATTTTCTCTTAGAATGTTTAATGGTAAGTGGGACAAAAGCCTGCCTAATTTCAGCAACACTCTCTCTTGTGCTTTGATGCCATTGCCTCTTGCTGAACAATCTCTGAGAGAGTAATAAGAAGCCTGTAATCCCACCTTTTTCTCTACTCTTGTCACTCCTTGTCCCTTTTAGCTTGTCTTTGACCATCTCCTTCCTTGTTTTGTTAAACAGGAAATTCTTTATGACATAAACTTTTTATTTTTCATTCCATAAACCTGTCAACTGTCATCAGCTTCCTGGTGTAATAAACCTCAGGACTAATACCTAATGACTGAATCATGTAGGGGAACATGATTTATGGGGTCATGAATCATATATTCATTCAATATTTCTAAAACTATTGTCCACATTATGCAAATCAAACCAACAAAAAATGGAACTTACAGAAAATGAGACAGTATTCCTATTTTGCTGATAATATTACTAGGGATGTTGGAACTTGATGAAGTTACAGGAACGAGTTACCATCTGTTGAAAAACTGCCTGGAAGGAGAGGCCAGAGGATAGTGCAAGGGACAGGGTAATTAAATGAGATATCAGGGTTCTGCTGACCCCCTTTATGCACAGGATACTTGTCATAGCTTATTTCATTAAGCTTGTAAGTTAAATTTTTTTAAAACCTTTTTTTATATTTGAAAAACCAGAGAAGAAAGTTATAGCTAAATGGGGTAGGGACAGAATGTGGCATACAAGTACCCATTTTGTGAATCCTAAACCTGTGTTTAATCCATCAAATCTTTTTATAGTGCTGGAAAAGACCCAAGACTCAGTCTAACAAAGACTACAGGCAGTCTGTAATATACCTCTCTTGCACCAATGCAAAGTAATAAGGAAGAGACAGACTGTTATGCTTTTTGTGAATTCTTTTTATTTTTTTCCTATTTAAATTATGCCTGTTCATACCTTTTTTAATCTAATTAAAATCCTGTCAATAGACACATAGGTAGAGGCACTATTCCAGAGTGTTGCACATCTCTAGAAAAACAAACAAACCTGTAAGTGAGATAAAGTTTAGAATTTATAAAGGAGGTAGCTATAAAGATATATTGGTGTTTGAGGGGAAACAAAGGGAAACATTTTTAGCAAAGGGAATCTTGGATACTTGAAAATATGGTACTACAAAAACTTAAATTGAACTCAACTATTCTTGAGACTTTGATCTAAATCAAAAGGTGCTTGGATAGTTTATAGATTTTTCTTCTGTGGAACTGTTGGAAACCATAGATGTGAAAAGAATTTCACACAGATATTATTATCACAGCATCAATAAACTGTTATCTCTACAGAACAGCAATACAAAAGTTGGTGTTTTGTGGGACCACATTCCCCAACCTTAGAGATATCAGAGGCTAGTATGAGACAACTGACCTCAAAATATGGGATATTATAGGTGTTCAATGGTTCATAAGGAAGTCTCACCAACACAAACTTTACTAAGTCACTTACATGTAAATAAGGTGGTTTTATATTGAATGGCTAGGAAAAGGGAGCTTTTGCCCTTTCTCTATTTTTAATTTAATAAGAAAATATAGCCACATTAACTAAAATGTCACTATCTGAAGAAATAGCTTCCACATTTCCCAAATTGCACTTATCAGAAAAACATTTAAAATCACATATCTCCAAATTGTTATTCTTTAAAAATTATGCAGTGAATTATTGTACATTATAAGAAGTACACACCAATAGAAATATAACCACAAATAAACGTAAAATAAACCATATTTAGAAATTTAAAAAAATTAAAAGTATAACAAACTTTTTGCTTTCACTGATCACTACACAAAGTGATGTAAAGATTCAATGCAATCGCTATTAAAACATCAATTTTCACAGACCTAGAAAAAATAATTCTACATTTCATATGGAACCAGAGAAGACACCGTATAGCAAAAGCAATCTTTTTTTTTCTTTTTTTTTGAGACAGAGTCTCACTTTCTTGCCCGGGGCGAGTGCCGTGGCGTCAGCCTAGCTCACAGCAACCTCAAACTCCTGGGCTCAAGCAATCCTACTGCCTCAGCCTCCCAAGTAGCTGGGACTACAGGCATGTGC
>CAUYSK010064251.1:0-59594 GCA_963575035.1 Avahi laniger | reverse complement strand
GGTGACATGTATCCGTATATTTCCCATCCTTCGATGAAGGCTGGTTTAGGAGGTACAGCCAGTACCACCCAATTCCACTCTCCTGCCTTTCATTTCCTTGGGTGCTAGTGGGAGTGAGCAGTAAACCACACACGGCATGGCGGGCGAGTTGCATTTATCTGCAGGGCATGCCTAGTTCCTGTGGGGAATTTCCCCTCCCCCACCCATGTGGTCTCGCTGGTGCTGTCAGTCATGAGGCTTCAGCCCCATCATTCTACCCGTAGTCACCAACATGGGCACGCGCCCTGTCACTCTGCCAATCAGAATTGGCTCAAGAGTGGGGATGAAATTTAAGCCAGATCAGTTAGAGTATTTCCCTTGGTGGATACATAGATATTGAAAGAAGAACATGCGTCTCCCTACTGGGCTTGCTAAGCTGAGAGAGTGTGAGTCTAGGGCTGTTGGTGACCATTTGGATTTTGTCCACTATTTCAGGGGTCCCCAACCTATGGTGAGTTGTAGAACTATCTCACTATATATTGCAATGTAATCATAATAGAAATAAAGTGCACAATAAATGTAATGCACTTGAATCATCCCAAAACCATTCCCACCCTCATCTGCGGAAAAATTGTCTTCCATGAAAATGGTCTCTGGTCCCCAGAAAGGTTGGGGACCACTGCACTATATAATGGGAGCAGGAAAGAGAGAGAGAAAGAAAGAGAGAGAGAGAGAGACAGAGAGAGAGAGATAGAATAACACTGTATAAATCCTCAGATGCACCAGTGCCTGTATCCTTGCATTTCCCAGTTCATTAACTAACAAACTTCTCTGTGGTCCAAGTTAATATGAGTTGGGTTTCTGCCCTTATAACCCAAAGTGTCCTGACTAATATCCACGGGCTGGAGCAGGGCTGAGTTCTAGGCCGTGGTTGGTGGAGAATCATACACTCCTAGAGCAGAAGGGATCTTCAGGACTCCCTATCACCCTTCTGCCTTGTGGGATGTGAGGATGTAGCCCATCCTGAGGGATCGGCCCCTGAAACAAGCAGGGAGAGGGACTGACATTTGCTGAACACCTGCCTCAGGCCAGGCAATTGACAGACCTTTCTTCATCATCCACAGGGAGGAGCTGGCGTTAGTAGTCTGCCTTACAGGCAAGGAACCTGGGTTCAGACGGCTTAGGGAGCTTGTCTGAAGTTTGCCTCCTAAAGCCGGGTGCTGCCCACTGCACCATCCTGCCCCACATTCTATGACTAGGGCCTGCATATTCCAGCAGAGGGGTGACACATCCTATTTCCATATCCAAATCTTTTGTGGGGCATAAGAAAGCTATTTAGTGCTTCTAAAGGTTTGTCGGCACAACCAGCTACATGGTTTGCGGGACTCAGTGCAAAGTGAAAGTGCAGAGGTTCTTGCTCAAACATGATTAGGAATCTCAATACGGTGAAGTCAGAGCATTGAATCGAGCACAGGGCCCTTCTGAGCGTGGGACCCTGTGCAGCTGCACACTTATGAAGCCCACCCTGCTTTTTAATCACATTGCTAAGGAGATGGCTCTCTGACTGCAAAAGTAGCAACCTCAAAGGAGTAAATGGTATTTTTGTTTTTCATCAGAAGTATAATGGAGGGCTTGGGAAGCGAGGCAGCATGGAACGAGGGCACAGAAATCTCTTCCTAACAGACTAATTCACAAGCTGTTCTGTGTGCATTTTAGCCTGATCAGTGCAGAGAATTTGGTGGAACATTTATTATCTGTCTCACCTCACAACGGATACATCGAAACGGAGATACAGGGCTCTGGAAATGGCTGTGCAGCTTATGCCCTGCCTGAGGGCCCTGGCCAAGGGGCCTGGGTGGAATCCCGCTGGGGGACGCTTGCCAAGCTTGGTGCTGGCAGGGCTACTTCCCCCAGAGGGGCACATTTTCCTCATTTGAGTGAAGAAGCTGTGAGCGCTTGCAGAGGCCATGTGGAGACTTGTCTACAATCACCTGGCCAGGCGACATCTGAGTGGGTGTCAGGGCTAGACCCAGGACTTTCTCTGGCAGATATAAATGACATTCCTGCCTCTTATCCCCTTCCTGTTTTAGGAAGGTCATTCAATGATACAAAAATCGTAGAGTTATAGGAGCCGAGGGATAGGACAAAAGAATTCTCTGAATATGTCGAGTTTGTTCATTCAGGACTAAAAAAAATTAGTAAATCACTGTCATTTAATCCAAAATTACTCTGATATCTGGGGGTGCAGTGGGAGAGTGTTGAACCACGTGTCAGGAATGAAGGTGACATTGAGACTTAGATTTTTTACTTTTTTGCTTAACAAATAACATGTGGTCGGGGTCTATGTCGGAGGCCATGGCCATCACCAGGGCAGAATGAAGTCACAGTCCCGTCTCCTTGCAGGAACTGCGGTTAGCCATGTTGGTTATCTTTCCTAACCCGCTCGAGAAAAGAATCCAGTCTTGTTCCTTGTATCAGCAGGATATCTGATGTCGGAGTGGAGGAATCATGTGATGGGATTTTTTAAAAAAGAGCAAAAGAAAACAGTCTGCTTGGCACTTTCCCCTCTGTGTGGCTGGGGCGGCCTCCACAATGGACATATTCATCAGTGATGCCCAGTGTTGATGGAAGGGGTGTCCTATGGCTTGTTCCCATGAGCTGGGTACCGAACTTCTCGGGAATGTATACAGAACGGACATTCCACATCCATTGTTCATTGTTAGCGGGACAGGCGGCTGACTTTGGGGCCTCAGGCCTGTTTGCCAATCAGGAGATTTAGTTTTTGAAACCTGAAGCCACTGGGCAGAACATCCACCTAAAGTGGGAATGTGAGTCAGACACTGAATGGCACAGAGGGGACTCCAGAATGGACTCAGACACTTTGCCAGGCTTTAGGCGAAAGCACGGATATTCCACTTGCTTTCTCTACAGTGTTCCTGGTTTTGTTTTCTTTTGATTTGTTGTTTATCAGCACTTGAACTGACACTAAGGAAACAGATAAAGACAACACAAGATATTAAATGTCAATAGAAATGGCTTTAGAAGTCTGGCTTTGAGCCCACAGGAATCCTGGTTTGAATGTGGTTCTGTCTCTTAGCAGCCATATGAACTTGGACCATTAATCTCTAAGCCAGCATTTCCTCATCTGTAAAGTGGGAACAGTCTTTACCTTGCAAGGTTCGAGGCTTACATGAAATAACTTTTCAGGTGTCAGTTATATGGGGAGCTATAAAAATGTCTGTCCTTCCCTTGCCTCTTCGGGCTGTCTCTTGGCTTTTTGTCTTATAGCGGCATTTATAGAATTTCATGAAGTGACATTTATGCAGATTTCAATTCTGCATATTTAAATTTAATAAGTTTGGAAGATATATATACACATACATATGTATTATATATAACATATAGGTTTTTAATTCTGCATATTTTGATTCAACAGGTTTAGAACATTTTCACAGATATCTTCCAAACTTGTTGAATATAGGTCTTACAATGCCCCAAACAACATCATGTTTGTAATAGCTGGCCATTGAAGTTATAATATTCATAAGAACATAGCTTTCTCGTTAGACTGGATTTGAATTCCAGCGCCACTACTTATTAGCTATGTTAGCTTGGGCAAGTTACGGAAGCTTTCTGTGCTGTGGTTTCTTTATGATAAATGGGGAAAATAATAGTGCCTACCTGGTGAGGCTCTTGGGAGAATTCAATGAAGCCTAGCAGAGAGCATGGGCTCAGTAAATATAAACAATTAATATTTTTTGAAGGCAGATCAACAATGAACTTTCCAGAATATTTCAACACCCTTTCCTGCTTGAGGAGCTTTCACCTTGTAAATGGCTCTCTAAGGATCAATTTTTCATTTGTCACCTGCTGCTTGGATCTGGAGTTCCAGATGCATATTTAACACAGGGCAGTCACATGGTTTCGAATTGAGGCTGTGGAGTCCAGGTGGCCTGGCATGATGGCCCAACACCACGCCTTGCTTGACAAGTGTGATAATTCACACCTCATGGGCTGTGAGGATCTCCTCGGGACATAACCCATCTCAGGTGCTTGTTATCACACCTGTACCTCGGCTTCAAAATGGAAGCAAGTGCTATTGATTCTACAAAAGGCACAGCCTAGTGCCTGAACAAGGCACTCCTGCTGCTGGGGAACTTTCCATCTTGGTTTTTTTTCCTTCTAGTAGCTCTACATGTCATTCTCTGTGTCTCTACGTTCCTT
Source organism: Avahi laniger (assembly GCA_963575035.1). Lineage (NCBI taxonomy): Eukaryota > Metazoa > Chordata > Mammalia > Primates > Indriidae > Avahi > Avahi laniger. The sequence continues at coordinate 55,391 of CAUYSK010064251.1, read as the reverse complement.
CATCTAAAACAAGGAAGTGAACGATCCATTTCTCTCCAGGGAGGAGGCATAGAAAATAAACTGAGATGCTATGATCCCAGGAAGCAGTGTCACCTGGGCAGAAAGAATGCTGAAAACATCCACTCTGTGAAATGACTCAGACACTTTCCTGTTTCAACATGACGACTGCCCACGAGGAAAGTCATCTCTTGTATCGAGTTCCTGATACTCCCAGCCAGAAGGGCCACAATGGAAAAACAGACTCCTGATCAAGCACCTTCTGTCCCAGTCCAATTCAAGGAAATCTTAACTCTTAGGATGGAAATGGAACATTCTAGGAATATCTTCTTCCAGGTTGTTTGCAGCAAACTCTGGGGATGGAGTTTGTGAAGGAGTTTGCTGAGGTGTATGGTTTGCAAATTGGTTGCTCTGTGTATTATATAGTAACCAGTATTTTCCAGAACACAGACATAAATACACAGAACATTCACATTTCAGTACACTCATACTCACCAGTCCTCATGTTCCCATTTTCTATTCGAATAGCTTCAAGACTGGACAATAAGAAAAGACTGTCTCATGAGAGGTGTGTGAATTAATTAAGAACAAACATGTGTCAGGCAAATTAAACTCTTGTTTGAACAGTTCCTCCCTCTCTCCCTCCTTCTTCTCTTCCCTCCTCTTTATTTCCTCTTTTCTCCTCCCTCCTTCCTTCTTTTCTCCCTTCCCTTCCTGCAACGAAGCATCGAAGATCTATTGCGTGCTGACCACTACCCAGGTGAGGGGGTCACAATGATCTATGAAGCACAGTCCTTGGCCCCAGAGAAACAAACATGTAAATGGACACATAACAATTGCATCGATGTAGAAAGTACTTTGGGTGCAAATAGTTGAGAGGAGAAAGAGGAATTTTCATGGAGGAGTTGATGTTTGTCTGGTTCTAGAAAGACAAGTAGGAGTTAGGCAAGCAAGACAATAAAAAGGAGGGGTGGTGGGGGAGGACAAGCCAGGCAGAGGTGACAGCACGATGCTTTCAGGGTCTGTGTGCTTGTGCGTTCTATGACCTGTGCATGATCACATCTGAACATGCCATAGCAGTCCACATAGCGTGGACTTGGGAGTCAGACCCACTGTGTTCAATGACTGCTTTGCCCTTTGCTGGTTGTACCACCTTGGGTGCGCTGATTCATCTCTCCGAGCCGTAGCGGTCCCATCTTTAAAGTGGGGACACACTTGCTCGTGGGGTCATGCAAGGTTTAGATGTAGTCGTGTTCGGGATGTGGTAGTGCAAGGCTGGATTACAGCAAGCACGCTGGTGGTGGCACGTAGGTGGGATGCTTGGTGACACCAGGATGTAAGGGTCATTTGCAAACGCTGAAAGTATTATCGAAATGCATGGGAGTGGCATTCTGTTTAATATTTCCAGCGCAGTTCCTCAGAAGCCCTGGCTTGCTGCACTCTGCTCAGTAAATATTTGAAAGTGGTTGCTGGGTGTCCAGGCTGTGGGCCAAGAGAGCCCTCAGGAAGTGTCGGGAGCAGAGAGCAGAGGGCAGGGGGCTCGCTGCACACTGATCCAAAGAGGGGCTGTCCGAGCTGGCATGAAATAAGGAGGCCGAGGAGATTAAAAACAAGGGCCAGGACTAGAACCAGGTAGTGGCCTGGGCTTATGAGGCAGGGGCAAAAATTAGGCAGGAGCCCCAAACAGAGGGTGAAGGCTGTGCAGGGCAGAGCCTTGGCCCTGCCTGAATCTTCCTCGGTGGAAGCAGTTAGCTTTGCCACTGCTAGGAAATGGCACCTTGAGCCAATGTCCGGGATTCTGGCTAAATTGGCCGTGTATGGATTTTTGTTTTTTATAAAACTCCTGGAAAAAACATTTTAAAACAGCTTTACTGAGGTATAATTAATATATAATAAGTTGCACATATTTAATATGTACAATGTGATGAATTTGGACATGTGCATTGCCACAATCAAGGAAATAAACATATCCGTCACCTCTGAAAGTTCCTTGAGTCCTCTGTGTGTATGTGTGTGTGTGTGTGTGTGTGTGTGTGTGTGTGTGGTAAGAACACTTAAATTGAGATCTACCCTCTTTTTAAAAAATTTTTTGCAAAAATACAAATTTTTCTACTTTTTTTAAAATTCAATCTTGGTAGAGATTGCCAAAAATTGCCAATGCTGACTATATTTCAAGTTGTCATGGTGGAGTATTGGGAAAAGTTTTCAATTAGCAATAATTATACCTCGGATAAACCTCATTGGCTACGATTCCACCACTGTGCAAGGCTGACATCTACCCTCTTAACAAATTTTTAAGTGCATAATAGAGTATTGTTGACTTTATGTCCTATGTTGTATAGCAGATCTCTAGAACGAATTCATCTTGCATAGCCAAAACTTGGTACCAATTCAACAACTCCTCATTTCCCTTCCCTCTGGCCCCTGGAAACCACAGTTCTGTTCTCTGCTTCTGTGAGTTTGACTATCTTAGGTACCTCAAGTAAGTGAGTCATGCAGCATTTATCCTTCTATAACTGGCTTATTTCATTTAACATGATGTCCTCTAGGTTCATTCAAGTTGTCACAAATGGCAAAATTTCCTTCTTTTTTGAGGCTTAATAATATTCCATTGTAAATTTGCCTTGTATAGATTTTAAGAACATTACAGAGTTGAGGAAACTGAGTCTAGTTTGGGGAAGGGACTTCTTTGAGGTCATATGGGTTCTGCCTCTACCCTTGAACCAGGCATGGTGCTAATTTCCCTCCTTATCTTTTCTCAGTCTGTTTTCCTATCTGAAACATGGTAATAATGGCACCTGTCTCATGGGTTGTTAGGCTATTTATCAAGCATCCTTGGCAGGATACTGACACCTGGTGTTTTTTATTACTGTTATTTTTATTACTTCCTTCCATCTTGACTTGGTTCCTGTTGAGTGTTGAATAAGCTCTTTGCTTGGTGCTTTGTGTGGTGCCTTTAAAATTGGGAGTTTGCTATAGTAAACTCAAAATGATTATATAAGTTTATCCTAAATTAGAAACCACTTTGTATTAGCAGATAAGTGACAGCAGGGGATAACAATCTAAGAGAAACTTATGGTAGAAAAACTTAAAATTGAGAATGACAGCAAAATATAGAGCACTCACTATGTACTAGGCACTGGCCCAGATAATTACATATAATAACTCATTTAATCCTCACAGCAACCTTATGAGGTAGGTATTATTACCTCCTGTTTTGCAGATGAGGGAAACTGAGACACAGAAAGAAGTTAATAACTTGGCCAAGGTCACACAGCTAGTAAGTGATGGAATGAGGATTCCAGCTCACACAGTCTGGATTCAGAAACTCTATTGTTGACTTCTCAATTGATTCTTTGGCCCTTGTCAAAATTATTTTTTTAAAACATGTAATAATACGAAAGCTCAGTTCAACTCTTGGATTGCTGGTCTTTTACAAAAACACTAGTCAAGACCAGAGTCTTGTCCACTGACCAGGGAAGTCAAGAACCCCTTGCAAAGCTGTGGGATCAATAAATGTTCTTGATGTTGAGAAAATAGAAAATGAAATGAAAAATGATGTCCGGTTACCACTATTTACAGGACAAAATGGACAGCCATCTCCCCGTGGGCAAAGTGTGTATGCAGGAGAGGCATTGTTGTCAAATTCTCCCAGTATTTTTTCTGATTCAAATGGAACCGTGTTGTCAGCTTCTCATTTGTAAACTGGGACTAATACCTGCCCTGCCTGGCAGAGTCTCAGCAAGGTTAACTAAGATGACATGAGAGTGCTGGGCAGGGAGGCTTCATTATGATGATCCAGGAGCCGGAATTGGCCTTTCTGCCCTTCAAAGGCTCTCAGAATGCTTCCTCCTCCTCCTCTTCCTCCTCTCCCATCTCACACCAAACTTTCTATTTCCCCTTTCCTAAAGTATCATTCCCTCAGAGGAGAGAGGGGTCATAGCCAAAGGACTACAGGGTGCCACGGGGGTGGATTTTAGCAGAAGCATTTTGAAGGCTGAAAAGGCATGAAGCCAGCGGATGGCTAAGGTTCCCAATATGCTTACGTCTTTTGGGTGACTGCCTGATAAATTGCCAAATATTTTCATAGGCAAAATGTCACTTCTTCCTGCCTGACAGAATCTATGCAAATTGACCGCTGATTTGTCTTATTCCCAAGGGGCCCGTCAGTGTGAGGTAGGGGAGGGAGAGGGGGGACTCCGCAAGTGTATTTCTCACTGTGACTTCCCAAGTCCTCAGAGGACCAGAGAAATTTGGATTGACAACATAGGTCCTGGTGTCCCTCCATTTTTTAAACACCTGTTTGCCACTGATTCCACTGGCAACAGTGGAGAATGTATCTACTTAAGAAAATACGCTGAAGCTCACCTTTCTGAAACCATTCTTGATCCTCCTGGGAAGAACTGAGGACTTTCTTCCAGTGGTGTGCTGAAGCTAAGGTGACCAACTGTTTAACTGCCCAGGACTCAAGGGTTTCCTGGGATGTGGGTCTTTCAGTGCTAAAATTGAGACAGTTCCAGGTAAATCAGGACGGTCAGTCACCTTAGCTGGGGCTGACTTTGCAAGCTTGTAAAAGCCAATTGCGCGCATCTCTTCCCAACTGTGTTTAGTGAGGTCTCATTGGTAACTTGAAATCAGCCATGGTGAAAGTATTTACACCACGGAAACTGGCAAACACCACAAATTGGGTTTTCGTTTTCCCCCAGAGAGCTGGTTGTGAGACATTTTCTAGCATGCCACTGACTTTCTCTTTTTTGCTTATACTCCGCTCTAGAGACTTCTATCAGACTCCCTTAAAGATACATTGCTATACCTATTTACTAGTCTGTTTCTTTCCCTAGACTGTCAGCTTTTTGAAGGCGAGGTCTGTGTCATATTCACTGTGATAACCACAGCACCCGGCACAATGCCTGGCACACTGTATTCACTTGATAAATGTTTATATATCAATGAAAGTTCAGGTGAATGGATGGAGTAAGTCTTCTCTGCAGCCATGAGGCATTTCTCTTCCCTTCCAGAGCGGGAGGAATCTTCTTCCTTTGAATGTTACAGAATATACTAAATGCTTTTCCCTTTTCATCCTGGCTTTGCTCCAGTTTGTATTAATGGCAGGGGTCAGTGCAGTAGAGGGGACAGTGGAGGGGAAGAGAAAACTTATTCAGCTAGACATCTTGAGCTGAGAATGATGTCAAGCCTTCCAGGGTGATAAAGCAGAGAGACTGAGAATATTAACAGTAAATGTAACCAGGGTATCTGGGAGGACTCGATTAGACCTCACCTGGAGGAACAACAGAAATCACAAATGAAAGTGAAGTCCCAAGACTTTCAGGAGTGAAACAGTCTGAGCTATTAATAAATAGAGTTTGGTATCTTAGAGCTAATACCAAATGGAGGAAATAATGGACTCCGAGGAAGATGACCTGGCCAAGATATATATTAGTGGTTTTTCCACCCTGCTTGCACATCAGAATCATTTGCGATGCTTTAAAATATACATGTCTGAGTCCTGACCTGGTGCTACTAAATCAGAATCTCTGAGGTTTGGGTATATACCAGATGTAGGCATTGTTATAACTCCACAGACAATTCTAATGTACAGCTAGGGTCAAGAATCATTAGTCTGAAAAAAATTAAAAACTTTCCCTGTTAACATCCCAATGAAGGAAGAAGACAACTTAAAAATATGCCAAGGTAAGAAATCATAGACCTTATCCAAGATGCTAAAGATAAAGGCAAGAGTTTTATCATAAAACCTTAGAGTGGAAACTAAACCTAGGTTTTTCCAACTTGGTGACATGGAACACTGAAAGCATTAAAGCCCACTGGACCTCCAACTGGGAATGGAATTCTTTTTTAAATTCTTTCTCAGCTCCTCTGATTAAGTCTTTACTTGGTGATAGTGTGTCTTTCATACTCATCTAACCCAGGGTGTGGCAAAATAGACTGTGGGCCATATGCAGTCCATCACTTGTGTTTGTCAATGAAGTTTTATTGGAACATAGCCAACCCATTTATTTACATTTGGTTGATGGCTGCTTTCATGCTACAATGGCAGAGTTACATACTTATTCCAGAGGCTATGTGGCCCACAAAGCCTCAAATATTTATTTTGTGAACTCCTGCTCTATCCCATGCAAATAGGTCTTTTTCTAGTCAGAGAACAGGTGATGGGATCTGAGCCTTCAGCTGGAAACATCAAATTTAGTTAAAATTTAATACATTTTTTTGCTTTCATTTAGTTATCTACATTTATATCAAGTGATACTAATGTCCCATTTATGGTACAAATATAAAGTTTCCTTTTAAGATAAATTGATTTATATTTTTTAAAGTGGGTGGATTTAAGGAGAATAATTAATAGAACTATTAGAACAGATGACACATATATTTGGCAACAATCATGAAGGTCCTACTTAAGTTTGAAGTCTGGAAAACATAGAATGTATCCAATCCTCTCACTTTACAAATAAAAACACTGAGGCCTGGCTGTTAAGTCACCTGCCCAGGGTCACCTACTTGCTCATAGAAAGTCCCAGACTCTCATCTCTATCAGGGAATTGTTCTTTTACCTCTAACTGGTTACACATTTGTACTTTGAAGCCAGTTAGTATGAATGAAAAGTATTTATTGTACTATGAAAGTTCATGAATTTAGAGCCATAAAATATCCTGCTGACATTTCCACAGACATGGTTAGTAGAGATTGATGAGCACGTTGAGCACAGAATAGAGGGGCCATTCACATCTTAAACATAAATTTTGGGTGATTAGTGACATATTGATTTCATTAAGTTGATTGTTTCTTGGGCATGGTTTCCTTGGGACAATAAATTTGATAAAAAGTCTTGCCTTTTTTTTTTTTAATAAAAATCCACTTAAATGCTTGTCAGCACAAAAAAAGTAAAACTACTAAATAGAAAAAATATATTTGCCAATGTACTTTGTTGGGTATATTTAAGCACAGTTTGAATCTTGTAAGAATATTTGGTATTTTATTATGTAGTTATTATTCTATTTTCATTAGGAGTCTCCATGATCACACCAACTAAGAGTAAAGTTAGATCCTCTTTGCACTTGGACCCTACCATTGGAAGTTTATTAATTGTGGGGGTAGGTCAGAGAGCAGGGAGGGAAGCCTGAGCTCTGCCCACCTTAGGGTGCTGGGAAGGTTACAGAGCTGTTCATTGCCGTCAAACCCTCCTTTCAGAGACGCAGCTTAGCAGTGACATATGTGACTAGTAAGTGTTTGGCCATCACTCTACCTGGGTGGGAATATTTGTATCAATTCACAAACAAAGCTCAAAGTAGAAAAACATCCATTTGGATCAGAGCTCAACATGATTTACTGTGCACTCTGAAAAATGAGTGGAACTTTTTAGATTAAAAAATGGCCTTTCTCCTACATTTGAGGTTACTTCTATGTTGGCATTTTAGCCAACACAGAAGTTGGCTAAAATAAAGATTGGTATAGTTAGGTCATTTTCCAGAAAGACAAGCTTTCTTAGGCTGTGCTGTCTGGGTTATACATGTTGATGTGATATTTACCTATCAAAGGTGACTGCAGGATAGAGTAGGAGCAAAGACACCTGACTTTAAGGCTCTTGAACATTTAGCGTCTTCATGCGGTGGGCATCATTGCTCCTGAAGATTCCAGTGACATACTCAGAAGTGTAAGCAGTGTGACTGGCCTGCCATGCGCTGAGCTCTGGTGTGGGGAGTCTGAGTGGGGCAGTCCTTTTGGGGGGCTACACCCACCAGAGGAGAGGCGAGCACACTAACTCATGATTCTTCCAGCCAGTGTCTTTCTGCAGAGCACTGCTCATCAAGGCAGGAAAACCAGCAGCTCAGAGCACTGCAGCCTTCATATTAAGTGTTTTTGCAGTGAAACCTTTCTCACCTTGGCCTTCAGAAATTACCTATGGGCTCACCGTTCTGAGAAAAACTGCCACCTCTCAGCTGTTGCTATCATCAACAGGAGGCAAGGGTCAGTCTTCAAGAGGAGCTGACATTTCCCCTGTGATAAGAGAGGGAGTCAGTGTGGCGGAGTGTCTGGGCCCGTGGGCAGGAATGGCGGTTGCTGGTAGAGCTCCAGAGGGATAGACACAATGGGAATGACTTTTGCCCCATGGCCTCACTTTTCTATCTGAGCAGTGGTTCTCAATCAACCAGGGGCAATTTTGTCTCTCAGGAGACAATTGGCAATGTCTGCAGACATTTTCACTTGTCACAAATAGGGGAGTGCTAATGGAATATCCCGTGATAGAGGCCAGGATTCTGCTAAACATCCTACAATGCACGGAACTGGCAACTCCCCCTGCCCCAAGCAAAGAATTATCTGGGCCCAGATGTCAATCCCAAGGTCTAATGTGTCCAGGGTCTACAGCTTTAGCCTAATGGTTGTAAAAATTCTGTCAATATGTCTTTTTAAAAGGTCTTGAGAAGGCTGAGCCTCTGGTGGTCAATGGCCACAAGTACTGACTAAAGCAAGGCCTCTGGTCACCAAGAGCAAATTGCTGTGATTACAGACCAGGGAAGATTAGAAGCGGACCATGATGTCTTTCTTTTTTAAGTTCTTTTGGCAAAGTAACCCAGATGACAAATCTGAAAGATGGATATGAGATTAAGGCAACTAGGAGGAAGGGTTTCAATTGAGCTCAGTCCAAACTGAGAAGCCTGTCATCACCTCCTGCTTCCTGTCTGCATCAGGATTGTTGTGGGCAACACAGCCTACACTGGCACGATGACATAGGTATGTGACATCTCCGTTGACTCATTCTTAGGGGCCCTTTAGTGCTGTGTTGGATTGGAGAACTTGGAGTTTCTACTAGAGGCGGAATAATATTTATTATCTGGAAACAAGATTTTGTGTCCTGGGCAACATGACTGCTTTGAGGTTGTCCCCAGATTGTTCTGGGAGTTAGAAACCTCTGAAGAGTATTGAACTTCCAGATATCCAATTACTGCTGTATTGCATCAACAAACGTGAACTTGGAGGATAAAGTGGTTTTGGAGAGATGATGGCTATTTTTCAACCGTGAAAGGAACCATGCCTCTAGGAGTTATGAAAAATGAAGCACGTTTCTCATTAGAAAAGGATTATCCATTTCCTTCTTAGATTGCCAAAGGCCGTCTTTAGCCAATTCAATGAGAGATTCATTACTCGTAGGGAAAAAGGAGGCTAGTGTACTCTGGAATCGTCAAGAGTCAATGATAAGTGGGCAGATGGCATAGAAAAGAGAAAATATCAGGGGCTGAGCTGGGCCACTGTGGCATCAGATGTGCTGTGTAGCAGGATATAACCAACAATATGTGGACAAGTTCTGATTTGCTGAAAAGGAAGCAGGGTGAAATGGCTAAATTTGCTTTGAGCAAATTTCTGTCTCAGTCAGTATCAAAACAATGAATGTTATTCTTTACCCTGGTAAGAGAGTTTAAATATGCATTGGCTCCAAATCTATTAATTCTTTCTTTAAAATTCTCTTTAACATTTTTATCTTCCTTTTCATTCCCGCAACAACCATCCAAGCCCCCATTATTTGGAAGAGTGAGTTATTTTTCTGCCTTTCTACCTAATCTTTAAGTCTTCATTCTATTTCTATTTCAGTCTATCCAATAGTATTAGTAGTGGTAGTAGTAATAGTAATATTAATAAAAATAACAGTTATAGGAAAGCAGTGACGATAGAGCAATATACCCCATGTCCAAGCATAGATAAGGCCAACCTTGGCCACAGTGATCATCCACGGGGTAGGTACATGACTCAAGCCAACCCGGAAGTATGTGGGGCCTTGGAACTCTCTGTGATGGCTGAGTCACCTATGGCCATGCCTCCCTCTCATTAACCCCTTTTGCTTCCCACACCACTGAAAAGAAAAAGCTCATTTTCAGTAGGAGTGAATGAGCCAACACAAATAAAGGAAAGAGAGAGAGAGAGAACGTGCTAGCTGACAAGATGATTTGCCCAGCCCCAGGGATGGGGCTCTCTTCCTCTTTGCTAGTCTAGGGTTGGGCTTTTGACCAGTTCTGGCTAGTGAGATAGAAAGGGATGTCTGCTTGGAGCTTTTCAGAAATATTTTCCTCACTGATAGGGGAGTGAAGGCACTCCCCTATCAGTGAGGAGACAGGCACTTTTTCTCTCTCCCCTTCCTTCTTGCTTGTGGCTTTGACATGTGTGATCATTAACTTGAACACACGACTGTTATCATGCAGCCATGAGGGGAGGGGAGACATTGCCAGTACATCAAGGGTGGCAGGATGGAAAGGCAGAAGTAGTTTGGGTCCTTAACAATGTGACTAAACTGCTGAACCAACACTGGAATCGTCTCCTTTCAGAATTCCTGTTAGGATTGACAATTAAAAGTCTTTGTTATTTAAGCCACTGTGAGTCCTGTGGTGTGCTACTTGTAAGCAAACATGCATGAATTGTTCAAAAAACAAAAATAACTATGAATTTATGCTTCCCAAATTACCTCAAGCCCAAACCTCTCTCTTGAGTTTCAGATCCAGGTACTCGCTAGGCATTACACCCAGGTATACACAGATGTCTCAAACTCAGCAGATCGCCAAACCAAACTTAATCTCTCACTTTGCCTTGTAGCCCTGGGATGCACCTCCACCCACCTGGGCACACAGCCAGACACATGGGAGTCCTCTGTAGTCTTCCTTTTCCCTCACCTTCCATATCTAATCCCTCAGCAAGTTATGTTGGGTTGACCCTCCAATCTGTCCTCTTCCCTCCAATTCCATTGTCACTGTTTTAGTTGGGGGATGGAGGGACAGAGGGTCTTCCTTTGTCTCCAGGGCTGCTGCTTCCTAAGTGCTTAACTTGCCTTTGGTCATGTTTCTCTCCAAATCTTTTGCCACCAGGTTTCAGCCTTGTCTATCCAAAAGCAGCTCTGATGTTGTCACTTCCCTGTCTGAGATTGGTTAGGCTTCCCTATGCCTATGGCAGTGGTTCTCAAAGTGTAGTCCCCAGACCGACAGCACCAGCGTCACCATCACCAGGGAATTTGTGAGAGATGCACATTCGCAGGCCCCGCCTTAGCGTGTCCTGAGTCAACACTCTGGGAGTAGGACCCAGCTCCCTGTTTAAATAAGCCCTCCAAGAAAATCTGATGTGTTAAAGTTTAAAACCACTACTAGCCTAAGATAATAAAACCCAATTTCGTTGGTATAGTGGGTTAAACAGTGTTCCCCCCAAATTCATGTTCATTTTTTTTGAAACAGAGTCTTTGTAGATATAATTTGTTAGGTATCTCAAGATTAGACCATGCTGGATTTAGAGTGGGTCCTAAATCCAATGACTGGTGCCCTTATAAGAAAAGAGAGAACCCAGAGACTCAGAGACACATGCAGAGGAGAAGGCCATGTGAAGACAGAGGCAGAGATCGGGATTATGTTGCCACAAGCCAAGGAGCCGCCAAAAGCTGGAAGAAGCAAGAAAGGGTACATCCCCAAAGCCTCCAGAGGGAACACGGCCCTGCTGATGCCTTGATTTCAAACACCTAGATTTCACAACTTTGAGAGAAGAAATTTCTGTTGTTTGAAGCTACCCAGTTTGTGGTATTTCGTGTGGCATCCTAGGAAACCAACACACTTGGCATAGCATACAAGGGTCTCACTCATGTGCACCTGTCTGCTACTCTCAACTCCTTGTTCATCAATATTTCTACCAAAAATATTTATGGAGTGCCTGTTATGTGTCAAACCCAAGGCATGTAGCAATGACTAAGACACAGGGTCTGCCCTGCAGACGCACACGGCCTAGGGGCAGAGGGTGGCAGCTCCATAGGCAATTGCTGTGTGATGTAGTAAGTGCTTGTCAGGGCTAAAGCTACCCATGCCAGCACTCATCATCTTGTGGCTCTGTGAACATACCTGCTTCTCTCTACTCTCTTTGCACGTGTTCCTGCTCTATGAAGAATTCCCTGCTCCACTTTAGGGATCTGCTTCTGCTCATTTCTCTTGTGCAAAATCACCCCCTCTACTGTCCTATTTTTTAACTTTGCTATGATGGCCACATTTCTATTGGTGCATCCATCACACATCATTATAATTATGTCTGTGTCTGCCTCCCTCATGAGACTGTGAGCTATTTTGAGGGCATGGACCGTGGTCTTTTATTTTATTCCTCTTTTAATCTGCAGAGCCTCAAACAGTACCTGGCTTGTGGTGGATTCTCTAAAAGAATATGTTGAACTGAACTGGAATTGTAAAGTCGATTGCAAGAATGGAGACTGGCTTCCTTCCTCTGTGTTGGTAGAAAGACTCTTTTCTCAGCTGCCTTCTTCTGGTGCAGCCCCAGGATGAGACCTGGGAGAGAGGGTTGGGAGAGAAGGTGGCATGGGTAGGCAGAAAGGGAGCAGAACGGGGCCGTTCCCTGGGTTGCATTCAGGGTGAGAGGAAGGTGTGGAGATAAGTAGGCTTTTGATGCCATCATCTGGGCACCCCTGCAGGTTGGGTGGTGGGAATGGTCTGTAGCCAAGGCTGGTGTATAGCTGTAGCAGGGGCCTGTGAGAGGTTTATGCTTCAACTGTGGTTCTCAAACTTGAGCATACATCAGAATCACCAGGAGGGCTTGTTCAGATGCAGGTTGCTGGACCCCATCCCCAGAGTGTCTGATTCAGTAGATCTGGGGTGAAGCCTCAGAATTTGCATTCCTAACAAGATCCTAGGTTACACCAATAATGCTGTTCGGGGGACCACATTTGGAAATCACTGCACTAGAAGAATACCTGCCATTACACGCATGGCTCTCAACTTTGCAAACACATTAGAATCACTTGGGGGAGTTTTAAAAATACAGATTCCAGGGGGCCGCACCCATGAATTGGTCTAGAACTGTGTCTAGGTATAGGAATTTGAACTCCAATTGAGCAAAACATTAGTTGGTTAAGGCTCACTGAGAAAATGCAATAAATGGAGGAATTCATCAAACTTTTACTGAGCATTTGCTGTGCAGCAGGCATTGTGTTGGTGATGGGGGTATAAAGACAAACAAGACCCAGTCCCACCCTCAGGACACTATCCATCCAGTGTGGGGCAGGAATACTAAACAAATGGTTCTAAAACCACATGGGAGTGGAGCAATGGAGTTATACACAGAGCATTATGGAAGCCCCAAGGAAAAGCATCCAATCCAGCTTGGAGGGGGAAGAGAAGGAGGCTCAGTGAAGAGGTTAAAGAGGAAATGATAAGGTGACGATCCAGTTCAGTAGTTTTAGAACTCCCAATAGGCTAGCTGCTATTTGCTATAATATGAAACTTTATTGAACCCAAAGCATATTGTTAAAAATTTGTGCCTAAATCCAATTCCATGCTTTACCTCTTACTAGATGTCCAACCTTGAAGAAAGCACCTAACTTCCCTTTGCCTCACCTTCTCCATATTTAAAAGGAGAATAATAAGAATCTCTCTCTCTTAGGATTGTTGTGAGGACTCAATGATATAATGTTTGTGAAGTGCTTGGTGGGGCGAAGAGCTCAAACTTCCAGGACCTTGAATCATGTCCTCAAAACATCTCAACAGTCTACTAAACCCTTGGTAAACATCAGGTATTATCATTAGCATTTCAAAAGGTCTCATTTAAACCTCCGGCTCAGCCATCATCACTGGGGGTTTTAGTTTTGGTTCTCGTGCACAGAAATGCAGGCGTGCACTGCTGGAATGCGCAGCATTCCGTCTCTACACTAAGTGGCCCCAGCCACCTATGACTTTAGAACTGTTGTGTAGATGTTTCTGTTTGCATGTTCTTCCTTCTATCAGTGTATCTGTCCTATCAGTGTATCAGTGTAAAAAGTGGCAGATGTCTTGCCACCTCTTTAAAATGGTCACTTTTTATCTACCACAGACAGGAAATCCAAAAAGCCAAGATAGTATAATTGTGTCTAAAATATAGCTAGACTTTAAATGAAGGACTTGTCTTTAAATGAAGAAGCTATGCTTTAGAGCATGTCACGTGTTGACATCAGAGGCCCTCTTTGTTTCCTCCTGTACTCATGGTGGTGTTCTGAAGGACTAACTTTCCAGGAGAAAAGATTTCCTGATAACGGAGGTATGACTGCATGGTCTATGCTGGTTTCTGCTCAGGATTCACTGTATTTTCTTTGGGTTTGGGATCACAGTTTAATGCACGCTCTTGGTTAAGACCATGCTTACTTTGATTCCAAAATCCCAGCCACATTTTTACCTGCCTCCAGAGTCTCCCTTTTCTCAGGAATCTGGACCTATTTCCCACCTGCCCTGCAGCTCCCAGGTATCCTTGGTCCACCTTCATCTGAGCTCTCCTGGTGTTCACCTGCCGTAAGTCCCAAACTGTTCTCCATTTGGGACAATATTTATGTTGGCTACATATTGGCACAAACAGTTAATAAGCTTGGCATGTTTGCAAACACCATGGCAGACAGCTGAACAGATGTCCTAACATTTACACACTGGTTTTCATTTATGGGCATGCGCGATGACACCTGCTTTTGTCGGCGGTGTGCAGAGCTGTCCTTGTATGGTTAGTCGTATGCTCCAATTCAGCATTTCTCAAACTCTGCTGCACATTAGAATTACCTGGGAAGCATTTACAACTCCTGATGCCTAAACAACTACCAGACCAACTAATTCAGACTCTCTAGGGGTGGGACCCAGGCATCAGTGGCTTTTAGAACTCCTTGGGTGACTTCAATGTGCAGGCAAGTTTGAGAACTTGTTCCCCAGTCCAGTGCTTCTAAGATTTTAATGTGCAAGAGAATCTCTTGAGGATTTTGTTAAAATGCAGATTACGAGTCCATAGGTCTGCAAGGACCTGAGATTCTGCATTTCTAACAAGTGCCCAGGCAATGTAGATGCTGTCGCTAGTCCAAGGGCCACACTTTGAGGAGCAAGGCTGTAGTCCCTTCTAGTTCCTATTCATTAGCCTTGCAAATCATTTCCTAGAAATCCTTAGTCCTTTTGAGTTTGTTTATCAACAGCTCCTCTCGATCTTGCTCCCTCCCTGTTGCTCTGCCTGTAATCCTACAGCCACACTCCTATGGAAAAATAATCTCAATATTGATCCCAATTCTCCATTTTCTTCCCATAGTGATTCTCTTGAAAACAACCCACACAATAGAAGAGTCATCTAGATAAACCTAAGAGGATTTTTCTGTAAATCTTATTTTTCTGCCTATACACACTATTTGCAAAGCTCACTGAGCACAAGGACATGTCCTCCAGGCTAAGCAAACTCTTTGAACATTGTGAGCTAGCAAATGACAGTAACTCAGTTTCTTGGTTATTACTGCTCCAAATAGGTTAGTCACAAACACTCGGTCTTCAGTTAAAAAAAAATCATTAATGATGATGGAAGAATTGGAGAAAGCACAAAGTAAAAGTAATTTTTAATTTCAGGATTGGCTAGAATTCCAGATCACAATACCTTAGAAAATGTAATTTCCTGGCCAATATTCAAATGGCTTTTCAGTAACATTTGTCGGTTATCTACAGACCCTGGTCTGTGGACATATTCCTGGGAAATCAAAACTTTTCTAGGAGACTTTCAAAAGTATATTTAATGTTGATAATAACTTAAAAATTAATATAACACATACAGATCAGCAGGATGATCAAGTGTTGGCATATAATTTCAATACCTGCATTTGTGTTTCTATTAGTGATTGTTTATATGCAAATAGCCAGACTTTAATTGTTGTAGGCTAATGATATAAGAATAGAGAACAGAGGAGGTTTGATAGAAACATCATGTGTTTGAGCCAAGAAGAGGCTCATTGTCATTATAAGGAGTCACAAACAAAAGTTTCTCAGTAGGTTGAATGGAGAAATGTGATAGAACTAATAACTCACTGACCACATCGTATTTTAGACTTGCTGAGATTCAAAAAGTCAAATCAAGTCAACACGAAATGAAACCAAAAAACCCAGTATTAGAACAATCAAGACCATTTTATATTGAGCATAGCCATTTAATCTCAATAAAATAACATTGTCTACTACACTAAGTTAATAATGTACATTTAAATACCATCGACTGGTATTTCATTAGTATTTAGTTTGTAAATTTGTTGTGGTTCTGTAGTTGTTTCAAAACCACCAGCATTCTACTTTTAAGTTTGTACATATTCAAGTAACTTTCTAATGCAAATAATTTAAGCATTACTGGGCACAATTTTTTGTCCTTTAAGAAGGTTTTGCATTTACTTTTTAAGCATGTGTTCATTCCTTGTGCACATGTTAAATTCCCTTACTATTTTCTGAAATGTCCGAGTGGTTATTATAGTGTAGCCTCATACACTCGATCCCGGGGGCTATTAATAAGACACTGTTGAGAACATAAACTGAGCCCCTAGAAGATTACATTTTTACATTAGCTTCAGGTATTGTGACATACATTTTCCAGGGCAAAATTTCCCTGCTTGGAAGTCATGCCCAATGTTGAGGTGGTGGCTGGCGGTGGGTCCAACATGACAGGTCATTGGTGACTAATACTGGGCCCTTGAGAGAGCAGGTCATACCTATATTTGGAGGGAAATAAAAGTGCTTACAGGCTGTGAGGCCTCTGGCTCTCCATTCCCTGAAGGGTGGCTGAGAGGCTGCACGACTGCCGAGGGTGGGGTGTCCCTCTTGGGCAACTGGCGACTGCCTTCTGAGAGGGAGTAAGACTGGCTCTGAGAATTCAAAAAAGAAATACATAAAAATGCTGGTCCATTCTCAAAGGCCAGCTGCCTCAAGGGGGTGACTTAGGAAGACAAAATTGTCTTCCTAAGTGACTAATGCAGCGGCCAATTATTATGCCTGAGGTCCTCTGCATCTATCAGAAGCTATTTCCAAAGCAGATTTCAATTTCTCCGAAAGATAAACTGAATGGATGGCTCATAATCGTGACTAATATTAAAATATTATTTACAGATGAGTCTCAAAATAATGCTTCTCCTCAAAGTATCTGTAGCTTTGTAAACTTCTGAGCACAGGTTTAATATATAGCAAAGGAAAAACCTTACAGATAAAGTAATAGTTTACAGAAGATTCCGGAGTTTTATTCTCTTTGCTGCTAGTGTACATGCACTGTATCATTCTTGCTGTGGGAAGCTGCAGTATGTGCACAAAACTTTATAAAAATTAGTCTTGGAATAGCTTTGATATACATTTTTTCAATATTAAAAAATCAAGATTCAATTCCGATCTGTCTTGCGTGTAGTTGGTTCCAAATGGTACCGTTTTAGTTGGTTTTTAATCATTAACAATTTATAGACACACTGTTCACCAGCCTAAACATTTCAGAAAGAAAGTATTAAGTCTCTTCCATGAGTATGTGCAAATATCTGAATGGTTGATGCAGTTCAGAAATAATACTGGAATGTTTTACCTTTCAATCCAAGTTATATGGCTTTATAGGAGTATTTTTACCTTGGTCTACTGTATACTTGCTACATGAACCTTTCTTTCTCAGGAAACTCTGAATGAGCACAGTCTATGAAAGTTTTACACAGCTTTGCTTCAAACTAACAGCTTTAGCCATACATTCCACAGATACATATTAACCATTTGTTCTCTGCAAAACACGGTTTATTGCCTCATTTTAAACACTTCTTTCTCTTTAGCTCCTTCTAAGAGATTTTTGACCAATGGGGGGAAAATATAGTCCAAATTCATTTTAAAAGCATGGTATGCTGTTGCTAAAACTAATAAAAAAAGCATAATCATATCGATAAAGTATAAAAGTATCAGTCATGATTTCAGAGGTTAAATTCTGCCACATGCTAACCAAAATCAAAAGTGATTCCCAAAGGCAATGAATACTTACATGACGATTGCCCATTTTCGTTCTTCTAAGAAGGCTGTTTTGTATTTCATTAAGAGACGAGTCCTCCTACAGGCACAGTTTATGACGGTTTCCCAGGGCATAATATCTTGCGTTTAATAAGTAACTTTTGGCATTGAATTTGAATACATTGTTGGAGATGGGTAGGGAGTGGCCCTAGTGACAAATGAGCTGAAACTGCCCAAGTTGCCTTGGTAGGCCATCTTTTCAAAATAAAATACTTTGTAATAATTAAAGCTTAGGCTTTTTAAGTTGAATAACTTATTCACAACTCAAAGACTAAAACTACCTCACTTTTGATTATTGAAAATAATGCTTTTATATTTTGAGTGTTCATTTAAAATTTTATGCCTTTTAATAATAAAAACATTAACCAAATAGATTTAAAAACCTTACTATTTTACTAACATAACTATTATTATTACAGAGAATTCTTTTAAAGGCTACATTGAGTTATACTGGATCATTTTTACAACTTAACTAGTTTTTAAATTTAAAAAGTAGTATGTGCAGGTGGTAAATTTTTTCTAATACAAAAAGGTACCATGAAAAATAAGCCTACTGACCTCCTGTCACTTCCGCCAGAGGTTTCTTGTGAGTCCTTCCAGAAATGATCTATACATATATGGCCATGTCTGTCTGTTTCTCTATTTACCTGTCTGTCTCCTCTCTCTGACCTTTTTTTCCCCTCAACAAATGGGTTTGTACAAGGCATTCTGTTTCATGCTTTGTATGTTTCATGACATTGGCACATTTCTTTTTCAGTGGCTGCATGGTAATCCATTATGGGTATGAACAAAACCTTATTTCATCAGCCCATCGTTGAAGGTTGTTCTTTGTTTTTTGCGTGAATATCTTATACATATCTTTGCATATGTTTGCTTGTTTGTAGAATAAAATCTTAGCATGGAATCGCTGACCAAAGAGTATGTGCATTTAAAATTCCGATAGATGTTGTTAAGTTGTCCTCCACACAGATATAAAACACTGGACCACTCTCAAAACCAGCTGACCTGTGAGGCTTACTTTTGAAAGATGAAATTTACACCCACCTATGATAATATGCCAGTGATCATTTCCCAACACATTGGCCAACATTAAATATTATCAAACTTTTTTGTGTCTGCCAATTTTAAAGATAAAGATGGTATCTCATTGTTTAATTTATGTTTCTTTCATTTGATATCCTTAAAATTGTATATCCCATTCCTTAAAAGCCATTTATATGAATTTTTCTGTAGTTTGCTTGTTCATGTCCTTTACTGTTCTTTTGATTTATTAGCCTTTTCATTGTTTATCTGTAAAACACTTCATAATAAAATCTAGGCCTTTGTCAAGAGTAACAACTATTTTTCCCCAGTTCATTGTCTTTGATCTCTATGTTTTCAATGTGTATGCATATGTGAATAAAGTACTAGTTTTTACGTATTCAAATATATCAATCTTCTTTCACTTGCTCAGAAAAACCTTTTCTGCACTAAGATACTTAAATCTTCTTGTGTATTTTCTTCAAGTTCTTTTAAAGGCTTCATTTTCTAAAGCTTTTATCTTTGGTCCATTTGGAATTGATTTTGATATGAATTAAGGAAGGAAGGGATTCAGCTTAGTTTTCGTTACTCAGTCAATTGTAGAGAGTTATTGAATAATTCGTCTTTTCTTTATTGGTCTAAGATGCTACTTTTATTTGATGCTAAGTTTTCATATAATTAAAATTATATGGAAATTAAATTTTAATTTATAAATATTAAAATTTTATATAGGTTTATTAAATACCAATTTTATGTATTTATTCTTTTGTTATAATTTTACCCTTTATCTGTTGGATTCCGTGGATATGCTAATTGCTGGAACTACAACAATGAATGAGATGGATATGAATGTTTTCTTCCTAAAACTTACAGTCAAATTTCTATGCAAGAAACAAATATATAATTATAAATTGTCATGTGGGCTATGAAGAAGATAAGCAGGATGCTATCACCGAGATTAACTTGTGTGTGCGTGCATGTATGTTTACTTTAAATGGACATAAAGCTCTTCAAGGAGCTAACATTTAAGCTGTGAATTAAAGGATGAGAAGGAGTCCATCATTTGAAAAGAGAAAGTGTTACAGATTCGATGTTCTTAGCTCATGCTAAGGCTCAAAATAGGAAAGAACTTTACAAATGGGAGGAAATGAAAGATGCCAGAGAGACTGGAGACTGTTGGGTGCCAGGCAGGGTGCTGGGTGCTGGGAATGCAGTGGTGAACAAGACATCATCTCTTTCTTCCAAGAATCGGCAGTGGAATGGGCAAGAAGATAAAGAGACATAGGTTAAGAACCAGTGCTTTGACCACTTGTTATTGTTTTTTTCCCTAGTGTCTAATTTCTGCTTTACGGTCCCCTGCCTCCTTTTGCCAGCCCCAGACTTTTTTTCAGGGTCATGTCCTCCCTACCCCACTTCTATGTCACTGGCCCCTCCTAGGAACCCTGATCAGTGCTGTCCCAGAGGTCAGGAGGTCAGGGCAATTTGACGTGAACTGCTCATTGTGGAGATAAGTCCTGTTCGAGGGTGTGAGTTACTGGGCACAGGAAATGCCTAGTTAAAGAAGAGATACAGTTTTATATCTCTGGGGTGGTGGAAGAGAGGAAGCTGAGAGGCAGACACGACTTTTAGTTTTCTATATCACCACTCCTAGACATCTCTTGGTTATT
This sequence comes from Avahi laniger, assembly GCA_963575035.1. Classification (NCBI taxonomy): domain Eukaryota; kingdom Metazoa; phylum Chordata; class Mammalia; order Primates; family Indriidae; genus Avahi; species Avahi laniger. The sequence goes on along the minus strand of CAUYSK010064251.1, from coordinate 34,894 downwards.
TAGATTTACCCATGGTCAAGTTTCGATCTGACTGAAACAGAGCTATCCCTAGTGTCTTCTCCTCCTGTTTTCTTTCGCAGGCGGACAGCTACTTAGGAAGGTGACAGGATGATTCCCAGCAGCAGCAGCCTGGGGGCATTTCTGCACCTTTGGGCCATTTGTGGAGGGTGTGATGGTTGGAGGCCCAGAGGGGAGGAGGAGAGGAACTGTCTGGGAAAGAAGAGTGAGGAGACCCCACCTGGGCGAAGAGAGGGCTCAAGAAGAGTGAGGGGAGAGGTAGTTTTTTTTAATATCATTATAAATATTTAGTGATTATAAATTGTAACAGGTGCCGTGTAATGGATTCCTCTACTAGACTGGGCATATTTATTTGCATCTCTTGGATTTTGGTTCTGAAAGCGGCAGTGCTGTGCATGAAGAGGGCAGTTGGCGACGTGCGCAGGAGTATTTGGGTTGCCGGAATGACTGGCGGGGTGGGAGCAGAGCCTGGCCCACGAATAAAAACACCCTGCTCTGCATGGGACACTCCCACACAACAGAGAACTGTCCAGCCCCCAGGCCCACAGTGGCCGCTCCCACTGAGAAACACCCGTTGGGAGACCCTCCCCCTTCCTTCTTCCTTCTGTATAGGACTCTAGCTGCAAACCAAGAGCAAGAGTGAACTTCTGTGGCACTCCTGGGCATTTAAAATCTGTAAAATCTGACAGTTGCAATGCTAGAAGCTTAATCGTGACACCAGAAAAGTACGGAAGGCGGAGGCCGTATAAACGGACAAGCAGGACTAGAAGAGACAAGTCACCTGGACCAGTGCCTTCATTCTGCAGACTGGAGACCTCAGGTCCTGGGAAGTTAAATGACTTATGCAACATCAGCCAGCTAGTTGGAAGAAAAGCTGGTGGGATGAGAATATATAGTACCAGATGCTTCTCGATTTTCCATGGGGTTACGTCTCGATGAGCTCATCATAAGTTTAAAATATTGTTAAGTCGAGGCCGGGCGCTGTGGCTCACGCCTGTAATCCTAGCTCTCTGCGAGGCCGAGGCGGGCGGATTGTTTGAGCTCAGGAGTTCAAAAGCAGCCTGAGCAAGAGTGAGACCCTGTCTCTACTAAAAATAGAAAGAAATTAATTGGACAACTAAAAATATATAGAAAAATTAGCCGGGCATGATGGCGCATGCCTGTTAGTCCCAGCTACTCGGGAGGCTGAGGCAGGAGGATCACTTGAGCCCAGGAGTGTGAGGTTGCTGTGAGCTAGGCTGATGCCATGGCACTCACTCTAGCCCAGGCAAAAGAGTGAGACTCTGTCTCAAAAACAAACAAACAAACAAAAAAAACAAAAACAATAAAATATTGTTAAGTCAAAAATGCATTGAATACACCTAACCTACTGAACATCATAGCTTATTCTCACCTACCTTAAATGTGCTCAGAACACTTACATCAGTGTGCAGTTGGGCAAAACCATCTAACACAAAGCCTATTTTATAACACAGTGAATACCTCATGCAATTCATTGAATACTATACTGAAAGTGAAAAGCAGAATGGTGGTATGGGTGTCCTTAGAAGAAGGGAGAATGCCATGTGAAGACACAGACACACAGGGAAAAGGCCACGTGAAAACGGAGGCAGAGATTGGAGTGTGGCAGCTGCAAACCAAGGAACGCCAAGGATTGCCAGCCACCACAAGAAGCCAGGAAAAAGCAAGGAAGCCTTCTCCCCTGCAAGTTTCTAAGGGAGAATGGCCTTCCTGGCATGTTTATTTTGGACTTCTGTCTTCCAGACTTGTGAGATAATGTATTTCTGTTTTTTTTTTATTTCAGCATATTATGGGGGTATAGATGTTTAGGTTACATTTCTGTTGTTTTAAGTCACTCAATTTTTGTTATTTTGTTATGGCAGCCCTAGGAGACCAATATATCTAAAACAAAAATGAAAAATCTCATTAGTTGCTATGAGAATCACAGCAAATATGTAATGCTATATAATTTGTATTTAATAAAATTTCCATTTTGCAATACTTTGGGGAAAATAGCATACTATGTGATATTAAGACCACAAGTATTTCATACTCTTTTATAGCCGTGCAGTATTAATTAAAATAACAAAAGCATATAGATACTAATTTTCTACATATAACAATCAAGCTGAACACTTGCCTGGTCTTTCTTTTTGCAGGGAGAATTAATAGTATTTCATTTATGTAATGGAATTTAGACAGAACCCTAAAATTGTAGTTGATTTTTAGACTGATATTTTCCTCCACATAAACAGAAGCAAAAATGTTAGTATTTCTGTCGCGTTTGCTTATAGTCCCCCTTCCCACATTAGTTAATGAATTCTTAAGAGCAGAGACAGGACTGCTCGACAAATCCCCATGGTGTCTCTACATAGTGACTACTTCATAAAAGTTGTTGCTTGACTAAGACAAAAAGACTTAAATGTGCAGGAAACTATTACAGTTGCTGAAAGCAATTCTATTTCTATACTCCTATACTCCTATACTTTTCCAGTATCAAAACCCCTGAAAGTCACACATTTCATCTTGCAGGCATAAAAACAAAAACCTCACAGAACTAAATGTCACCTTCAACTCATGGATGTGTTAACAAGTACTTCTTGTATATTTGCCACATGCAAGGCACTGTGGTGGGCTGCAGGGTGTGTGGAAAATATGGGGCACAGCTTCTAGTCCACCCTCTCGGATGCTTGTGCTCTAGTTGGGGAAATAAAACATCCATATAAGAAAAACCATATGTTAATTTCATGTCTCATTTTGTGGCAGGAAAACCACAGCCCTGAGAGATCCAAACCCTGGGTTTTAGGCTGGTCTCTGCTACAACCTAGGGGTGTGATTACATCAGAGTCACTCACTCTCTCCAGTCTCAGGTTTCTGCTATGTAAGTATAAGATTTGGACTTCATTTCTACATTTACTTCCAGACTTAAAATATTTTGAATAATTTGGGTTTAGGAAGGTATATCAGGTAGGACTCTTTGGGTTTCAAGTGACCAAAAACCTGACCACAATGAACTTTTTGCTCACATAATAGGAAAAAGTTGCTAGCTTCAGGCATAGCTGGATCCAGCTACTCCAAGTATATCTCCAGGACCCATTGTCTCTCTCCATTTCTCAGTGCTGCTTTCTTCCTTTTCAAAGGGATTCCCCATCTCAAAGGCAAGCTGCCTGCTGGTGAATCCATGTTTTCATCCCTGCAATTCCAAAACGAATGAAAAGGAAACGAGAGATTTCCTTTCATGTAAGTATCAATATACATCCTGGTCTGATTCTCTGGCCCCAAACGGTATTCAAACTCATCTCAAAAGTGATCACCATAGCTGGGGGGGAGGTTTTGAGGACTAGATTACATGCCCACATCTAGAGCTAAGAGTGAACCCCACCCAAACCATGTGTACCGAGAGTGAGGGAAGGGTGGCTGCCCAGAGAAAATTGGGGTGCTCTCAATAAAATAAGGGTGAATGTGATAGTAGGCTGGCCAAAGAAGAGATGTCCACTATAGGAAGGCAAGAAGAGAAAGAAAAGAGAAAAGGAAAGGAGAGATCACAAGGATGGGAGAAGGTAGAAATAGTATCCCAGAGGCTGAGACTTGGAGCCACCAAAAGAGGAGGAAAGTGCCCTTCCCTTTGGAGCTTTCACTTCCAGTGCAGCTTGCTATGTGTCCTTCTGGGCTGACCTGCCTGTGGCTGGCCACTGCAACAAGCACAGTCAATGGGTGCCCGTGCACCCCCACGGTGTCTGTTTCTGACTTGCTCTGCCCTGTGGACTTTGTCATTGTGAGCTCGGCTTCAGTGCTGGTTGGTTAGTGGGCAAAGCTCTTTGTCAGTGCTTCTGGGAAGAGGAAGCACCACTTTTGGCCTACACTGTAGAATTTTGGAACCCAGCACTCATTTGTTAACACACCTGTATTGATTGCTGAGTGTGGGGTGTTATAGCTTCTGCACCATGAGGCTGAAGAAAGGGAGGTAAGAAACAGAGTGCTTGACCTCCAAGAACTTAAAATTTATTTGTAAGGAATAAGATATTAAAAAATGCAATTGGAAGCCATGATATAACTGAAGTACCAAATGACTATTATATGACTATTATAGAAGTTTGGAAAGAAGATGTGGTGGCCAAAAGGAATGAAGAAGGCTTTAGGGCGTCTCAGGCCTTACTCTGGGATGTGTGGAGTGGCAAGGACTTGAAAGTGGTCTGGGGGAGGGCATGGCGAAGAGATCACTGGAAGTGGCAAATGCCACTGGGGGATGACCAGGGGGTGATCAGGGAGGTGTGTGTACACGGGAGAAGCAGAGTGGAGGAGACGTGGAAATGAGGTGAGGGTCGATCTCAATGAGAACGCTGGACTCAGCTGCCAGCTGAGGGGGAGCTGTCAAAGGGAACCTACAGTTTTGACCTGGAGCAACTGGGGTTTTGTGCTGGCATCTTCAGCAACGGGCAAATCAGGGAAGGAGCTGCTCCAGGAGGGAAGCATGAAGCCGAGGTGCCAGAAGGACCCAGAGGGAAGAGTTCTGAGGGCGGGTGGAGGAGGGAGGAGGAGGGCCGGGCTTGGCCGAGAAGTTAGGGATGAGAACCAGATTGGGGGCATCACACAGGGGATGTTAGAGTCTTGGAGGGGTGGATGTGCCCAGGTGGAGCATGTAGAAAGAGGATAGGAGGTTGAGGACAGGGCCTTGGAAAGCATGTTTGGAGGTTGTGAGAAGAAAGAGGCCTTTAAAGAAATCGGAAAACTCATCAGAAAGAGTGATAAAACACAAACAACATGGAATAAAATCACCCCCTGAATATCTAACATTGAGGAGTGAAGGCTGCCTCCCTCCACACCAGGCCTGACACTGTGTTGTCTTTATCGTTCCCCGTTTACACAAATTCACTGAGCTAGGTGTCCCGAAGGACAGTGACTGTGTCCTCCTCCCTTTTGTCTGTCCAGAGACTTTTATGGCGCTTTTCACGTGGAAATAATGGCAGCAGATGTACAAGATGTCTTTGTTGAATGAGTAACTGAATTCTTAAAAAAGCCATCTGTCATAGGCCAGATTTTGTTATGACAAACTCCAAGGGTTTCACAAATTTTTGGGGCAGGAAATTGATTCGTGCAAATATTCCATAAATAAATGAATAGCACGGCTAGAAAAAACACATACATGTGTGTGCATGCAGGTGTGTGACCACGAGCAGATTTTTCTCACTAGTGCAGGGCAGGAAGACTGAAATTGTCACCTACACTCTCAAATATGAGTGTGTGTGTGTGTGTGTGTGTGTGTGAGAGTGATACTGTGATTCTAAAATTCTTTTCCATTCGCATTCTTTTAAAGGAGATTCATTAGCACATTCTAATCACTGTTTAGTGAATTAAACAGACAATACATTGAGAGTCTATTAGCAGGAGCTCTGCTAGGCCCTGGGGATTTGGTGAAGACAAGACCAAGTCTGGGCCCCTGTGGAGGTTATATTCTGCAGGAGGAAACAGACAGAAGTACACAAAGGTGCAAACAACATAATTACAAATTGCAAGAAGAGCTATGCTGTGGCAGATACAAACAGGGCGATACGAGGGCAAGCAGCTGGGGAGGCCAACCGCAGTCGAGGAGGGACGAGAGGCCTGTTTGTGCATGGGGGGAGCTAAGACCTGAAGAATGAGAATGGTGCAGTCATTCGAAGAACTAGGCAAACAATTTCAGGCAGAGGACAACAGGCCCCGAGGCAGAATGATGAGCAGAAAAGATGTCAGTGTGGCCAGTGATGGGTGGAGAGTGGTAGGGAAAAGATCAAGGAAGGACTCATAGGTAGGCTATGGTGAGGGGTTGGAGTTTATCTGTAGAGAATGATGAAATTGTCTAAGTGTTTTAGATGGGAGAGTGGCATGATCTGATCTGAGTTAGTGTTGAAAAGGTTGCCCCAGCTGGATTTAGGTGATGGGTTTCAGTGGGGCAGAGTGGAAAAGACAGGTGAAGAGGTGTTTGCAGTAGACCAGGGGAGAGATGACAGCGGTGTGGACTGAAGAGGTGGGGCTTAGAGCTGGGGCAGATTTGGGAGTGGAACCAAGAGGACTTGCTGATGGGTTGGGTGTGGAGACAGAGCAAAAGAAAATCGAGGATGTCTCTCCAGATTTTGAACCCAAGCACCTGGGTGGAAGGAGTGGTGCCATTAATTGAACAGAGCAAGACTTGGTGGAGGGAAGAGATTGTGGAGCAGGGGGATGAAGATTTTGGCTTTGATCATGATAAGTTTGAGACTTTGATTAGACACTCAGGTGGAGACGTCAAACTGGCAGTTGGGTGTGGATGATGCCTGGGTCAGAGAGGCATTTGGGAGGTATCAGCACATATGTGAGTCATAAGCCGGGTTGAGATTGCTGTTGGGAAATGTGAGCAGAGAGAGTAGAAGAAAAAAGGAGAGGGGAGAAGGGAGGAGGGGAGGGGAGGGAAGGGCACCTTGGAGCAGCCTCAGGTGTGTGTCAACACTTACCTGGTGGATAAGGGAAGTGCAGGCAGAGAAGGAATAGCGAGTTAAGAGCAGAGGAAAATTAGAAGAATGTGGTATCTAGAAAGGCAAGATAAGAGTGGTTGAAGAAGGAAAGTAGTCAACCACATTGAATACTCCTGAGAGTAATTTGAAGAGAGCAAATTGTCCAAAATGTATTTTATTTTTAAAAATTAACTTCACAGATTTTCAGGAACATATGTATCACATGAACAGAAGCAATCTGTTCTCGGACAATTTTATTCTTAATTAATTAATATAAATAAATTCTTGTTTAATTAATTTAATTTTAAAATTGATTGGTTTAATTTAATTTGTGCAAAGTGATTTGATTAGTATCAGAGTCGGCCTGATTGGGATGTGGGAGAGAAGGTGGCTGCTCTGAGGTCACCCCAGGGACCTCCAGGCCTCTCTGGCTAGCTCACCACGTCACTGTGCTTCTCTATAATTAGCAGGGTGGCTGTGAGCAAGTCCCTTCCTCTTTATGAGCTTCCATTTTCACAACTCTAAAGTGCGGGAGTAGACCAGATAGCTTCTGTCTTAAGACTGCTCTGATTCTGTGATCCCAACTAGGAGCATTTATCCAGCTCTTTCTTATTAAAATGTATTAACATCAACGCAAAAATTTCTTTTCATTCTAAAATTTTGCCTAAGGTTAGCGTCACTCGCATCAATGTGCAAAAGAATATTTTTATTTCTGACTTTTCAAGATTCCAGGCAAAGCAATGTCAGTAGCAGGACACAAGATCCTTACTTCAGACTCTTATTATTTTTACGGCATCTTAAAGCCTGTTCTATGTTATAAATTGCATTTTCCTTTACGAGGGCACACTACGACCAAGAGGCCTCAGATATAAGACTTCCTCGACTTTTGAACTTCCCCATATTTTGGCTCTATGTTTCTGGTGGACTCCAAGATTTGAACTTTCTATAAAGAACATCAATGTTGAAAGTTATTTGTGGTGAGGCCATTTGCTCTGCCAAGGACCACTGCCTGTCTGGGCTGCACTCAGGAGTCTGTCTGACTGAGGTTTGATTACCTACATGTGGCAAAAGGGAACAATCAAGTAATATAGTCCCATAAAAATCTTTTTTCAGCCTGCTCCAGAGCTCCTGGATATTTCCCAGCTGTCTTTAAATAAAGGATGTAGCAAATTGTAGTGTATGTCATGCATAGTGATAAAAGATAAATGATTAATAGAATATGAAGCTAATTAAGGAATTACCTGCTGACTAATACGCCCTTAGGAAAGGAAGTTGCCTAAGGGTGAAGTGATGAAGATTATGCATCACTTTTTAGCAAATAACTAAGGCTTCCTAACCTTTCCTGACAGTAAAGATTACTTTTGGGGACAGAATTCTTAAAATAACAAATGGCATCAAGCATTACTGGAAATTTAATTCATTTGGATCCAGTGACTTATTTTATTTCCCAGAATTGATTGTTTTTAAATCCTCCTTTTTAGTCACACTCTTATGCTTGGCAGTCCCCTGAGAGGAGCACGTTAACAATTTTCCATCTTACTTTCGGGGTACATGTTGAGTGGCTAAAAAACATGAAGCCTCTTAAATCATCAGTGAGCAAAGATGTCTAGCTGGGTGCTGTGTACCCAGTAGGTGTTTAGCAGATAGGTGAGAAAACAAATACACACAGAGACAAAAAGTAAGTATGTGCTAAGTTGATGTACAAAATGAACATTGACAAAAAATTGAAAAGGCACTTTTTCCCCCAGCAAATATAAAAATCCCCATATCAGTGGGGACTTCTTTTCTTTCTTTTTTTAAATGTTTATAATTGTATATAGTTAAGGTGTACAACATGATGTTTCGATATACACAGTGCAATGGTTACTACAGTCAAGCAAATTAACATATGATGGCCTCACAGAGTTACTTTTAGGTGTGTGTGATAAGAGTATCTAAAATCTAATCTCTTAGCAAATTTCCAGTATACAATAAAATGTTTTTAACTGTGGTGCTCATGTTGTACATTAGCTGTCTAGATTTACTCGTCCTACATAACTGCCACTTGGTACCCTTTGACCTGTATCTCCTCATTCCCCTCACTTCTGGTAACCTACTCTCTGTTTCTGTGTATCTGACTTTTTTTTTAGATTTCACATATAAATGAGATCATTCAGTGTTTTTCTTTCTGTGCATGGCTTATTTCACTTAGGGACATCTGTGCTCCCATGTTCATTGAGGCATCATTCACAACGGCCAAGATACGGAAACAATCTTAGTGTGCATCCATATTTGAATGCATTAAGAAATTTTGGTATATATGTACACACATACACACACACATGCACACACACACAGAGGGGTATTATTCACCCTTAAAAAAGGAGATCCTGCTATTTGAGACAAAGTAGATGAACCTCAGGGAGCCCTTTTCTACAAAAAGATATTCATTTATTGTTGATTCAGGTCATCAGGGGAATTCTGGGGTTCAGGAGAGTCCCACTGGGGCAAGGTTTGTTTAAAATTAATTAGTACAAAACAGACCATTAAAAGGATTTTTTATTTTTATTTGGTTATATTTGGATTTTTATTTGGTTGAAAAGATATGCAAAAATTTTCTTGCACAAAAATCAACTGCATTGTACAGACATGTGAATCCTGCTCGATATCAACAATATTAAAACCCGGGTACCTGATTATTAATATCAAAAATGCTGCTGAATTTTAATTTGGTGAAATTTTGCATAGAACAACCTCCTAAGGTGAGGTTGCCCTGTGGTAGCTAATCCAGGTGCCTGAGCCGCCAGAGGGTGGCTGGGTTGGAGTGAAGGCCAGGAGTCAGTGTGCCTGGAGTTGGCAAGGTTCCTTACAGCTGCACTGCTGAGTTGAAAGACAGGTTTGGTATTCCAAGGTTATTGTTATCCATCTCTGCGTTTCATTTTCACTTGCTAACTTCTAGGTGTCCTGTAAATGTCTATTGAACTAAACCAAATTCACCTGCCTCCCTCCCTACTATGTAGGCATTATGCAGATGCTAAAGATTTAAGTGATCAGACATTATTTATGCCATTTATGATATCATTGTTGAAAAGGTGTGTGAGCATCATTTCATACAATGTGGAAGGAGCTATGATGTCGGCAAACTTGCTGTTAGGCCTGTGGGCACCAGGATACTCATTCTGGTGTGGAAGAGTTACTATACCATGGCTCAAATCTTGACCACTGAGAGGCTGAGGACAGGAAGGTGCCAACAGATAGATGCCTCAGTCCTCCTTCCCCCATTGTTTTGAGGTGCAGTAGTTTCAAACTGCCTCTTGAGAGATGTCACATAGGACTGAGCCGCTGACTTTTCTTGAGAAGCTATGGCTCACTTAGAAACATAATATTTGCTTGACTTGTATTTGCTTTTTGTTCTTTCCTGTCTCATATTGTTTCCCTTCAATTTTCCTGCCCTGAGATTGTACTCCCTGTTAATATATTAGCATGTAAGATTTAGTCATCTGTTTTCTAGAGAATTGGGGCTAACATAATATTTTCTAAATATCTGTAATATTATCCCTGGGTGCTGTGGGATACCTAACCTAAGGTGAAGGAGTTGAGGGGTTGGGGAGATGAAATCAGGAAAGGCTTCCAGAAGGAGGTGACCCTGGAATAGGGTTTATAAAGAAAAGTAAGATACAGTCAGACAAAGTGGGGTTGATAAGAGAAGATGAAACAAGGCAAACAAAAGTACAGGGGCTGGGCGTGGTGGCTCACGCCTGTAATCCTAGCACTCTGGGAGGCCGAGGCAGGATTGCTGAGCTCAGGAGTTCGAAACCAGCCTGAGCGAAAGTGAGATCCCCATCTCTACCAAAAAGAAAAAAATAAGCCAGGTGTTGTGGTGTGCACCTGTAGTCTCAGCTACTCGGGAGGCTGAGGCAGGAGGATCTCTTGAGCCCAGGATTTGGAGGTCACAGCGAGCTACGATGATGCCACTGCACTCTACTCAGGGCAATAGAGTGAGATTCCTTCTCAACAAAACAAACAAACAAATAAAAAAACAGGGAACCTGGACCCTCCTCACACACTCCCCTCTTAACAAAAAAGGATGAATGGCAAAAGTCCATTAAAAAGGGGTTGGATATCTATGAGTTCCTTTTCAAATCTGAGGCTCTATAAACCAGTGATTTTCAATAAGTGCTGCATGTCTACCAATGGAACACGTGAGAAGATTTTTGGTGGAAGCCACAAAAAACTTAACTTTGATAGCATTGCATTATTTTATGTGTGCTAGGAAAATACAAACAGGATATCAAACCCATAAATGACACAGAAGATATATATGAACTGCAACAATTTAAAAAAGAGTCTCGAGTAAATGATTGTTTAGATGATACTCAAATTTATTATTTTTCAAATGACTGAGGTTTTGGAAACTGGTCTAGATAAATGCAAATCTTTAAATTTCTTTTTGTGCCAAGTAATAGTAACAATGATAATGACAATAATGATAACAAAAGTTTACACCTTTTAGTGCCATGGGACAGATTTTGTTCTAAGCACTTTACGTGAGTTTGTTTATTTCAACATCACATCAACCTTATGAAATAGTTACTATGATTATCCCCGTTTTACAGATGAGGAACTTGAGGCACAACAGGGTAAAACAAGCTGAGATCACTCAGTAAATAGTCAAATGAGGATGTGAATTCAGGCCACAGTCCTCTATGTGACAACCACGTGGTTAGGCTGGGCATGGATTCCCGTACAATGATTGCACCTAATATCTTCAGAACTGATTTGGGATTTGGGTCAGATGCACGGGGTGAATGTTTTTAGCGTACTCATTTTCATGCCAAGTGGTTTGGAGTCTACAACAGAGTTCTCTTCCTTAGCACTATAGACATTTTGAGCCAGATAATTATTGTGGGGGACTGTCCTATGCATTGCAGCACAGTATCCCTGGCCTCTACCCACTGGAAGCCAGTAGCACCGGCTCCAGTTGTAACAACCAAAAATGTCTCCAGGCATAGCCAAATGTCCCCTGGGGACAAAACGGCCCCCCGGCGAGAACTGCTGGTTTAGAAGATTCTAAAGTATCTTAGTGAGGAGCTCATTAATAATTACCAGCATGAGGAAACAATGTGACTAAACAGCTCTGGTATGTTTTCTTGAGTATTTCTCACACTATCGTGTCATTATTTGTTAACAGCAGGTGTGTCTAGCTTCTCATATCAGAAATGAATACACGGTACCAGCTTGTACCAGCTATCGGTTTTCGACGCAATACATGATGAATGTTTAACTCTGTGGCTTACTGATAAACTGAACCAGCTCATTTCCCTAGAATCCGGTGGCCATTTTTATCCTTTAAAAGATTCATGGTTCCTGTCAGATACAGGCTCTTTGGTGAATCACAGTTTCGGTCCTTTTAGTTATTCCTCATTCTGAGCAGTCTGTGAAAACCTGTGTTCTCCCCACCCCACCAGCCCCTACCCTTGACAGGCCCTGCCGTTTGCTCCTCAGGGATCCCAGTGTGTGGGTACTGATACTCTCTTAGTAAGCAGACAGCGAGAGATTATCGCTCCCTTTCAGTCTTGCTCCTTATCTCCCATGTGCAGAAAATAAGTTCAGATTAAAGCTGGCAGTTGTTTTGGGTTGAGAATGTTCATACATGACTATCCACATACACGAAGAAAACACAGCTCCTTTTTCCCTAAGGTGGACCTCATCATTCTCACACTCTCACCCCACTGGGCAGTGGTGAGTGAGAGCTTAACTCTATTAATACCAGTTGAAATACTCTTAATTCATCCTCTTTCTGTTTAAATACAGTCATCTCACTGGGTCAGTGGTTTCTATTAATATCAGGAAATGCTCCCTTTTGAAAATTTCATCTTCCTCCCCGTTTCTCCTCGAGATTTGCCAATGGTAGCTAAAAGAATTTAGAAAACCCTTTTCAGTAAAGCCTGGCTTTGAAGAACACTGTCTTGTTCAGACTCAGAAATTCTATTTTGTATTTCAAAAGCTGAACCTTGACTTTCTCTTTGCCTTTCTTTGTAATAATTCTTATTTTCTCAACGTGAATAGATGTTTCTGGCTTCTCGATTAATTTTTTCCTGACTGTTGCTTCCCTGGGCCTATGTTTACCAGGTACACAATTCAATTGGCTTTCTAGATCCTTAAAAAAAAAAAAGAAGAAAAAATACTATGCATTAAGGTTATATAATTTTCAAAGACATGTGGCCATTAATGATATTTAACTAAATCTAAAAGAAAGAGAATTCCTCATTTCTGTAAAGAGAGAGAACAAATGCTTACATAGATCTGGCCAAGAAATAAATGATCTACATTTTCCCAGGATCAGTTGTAGCTGTAACAAGAAAGCATCCTATCTCTCACTCATATCTCATTTATAGAGGTCATGAAACAGTCCTACTATACTTGAACTTAATCCCTGATTACAGTTTACACTAGTAGACAAACTTGTATTTCTTGTTAGACAGTTAAGAGATTACGTGTTGCTAAAGGTGTAAAGTTTGGATGACATAATGTAGAAGGAACAAAATATATTTCATTTCAGCCAAGCTCTAAGCCACAGTGACAATAACCCCAAATAAGCTAAAAAAGATCCCAGGTGGACCAGTGCCATATCTGTAATACAAACTCATAATTTCCATATTAGTCCAACAGTGTATATTCTTTGTCTCATGGCTCTCCTGATTGTTATCAAGGAGTGGAGAAATTATGTCCCTGGTTTACATGATTGTTGAATAGATGGCTGCTTATTTCTCACACTGAAAGGCCTAGATTGGGAAATTGTTTTGCATATGCAAAAATTATTATATTTAGTCATGGAATTATTGAGTTATAGAATTAGAATTGGACATTAGAAGCTATCTGTGTTCAATCTCCTCATTTTACAAATTCATTTTAGCAAATGCTTATTGAGTACCTGAGGCCCAAATAGTCCTGACGAGTGGTTGTCAATCTTTGCTGCACATTAGAACTACCTGGGGATACTTTAAAAATATGCAACACCTGGGCTCCAAATCCAGTAGCTCTGACATAATGATCTGGTGTGAGGCCTGGACGTTGGTAGTTTAAACAACTTTTCAAGTGATTCTTACACTCCTAGGACTACCCTCCATTAAAAAAAAAAAAAGAAAACAAAACTGGCATTAAAATTTTTTATTCTATATCTTATCTCCTTAAGATTACTTGCATACTAAAATTAACTAATTTGATGCAGGAATGAAAAAAATTAGAATGCTTCAGATGTCTTTTCATTTCCATTTGCTTTCATTGCCTCATCCCTTTTGCCTCTCTATTTTTCCAGCTGGTAGTCCAACCTCTTTTAAGAAATAAAATTGAGTACCAACGTGGAATACTTCTCCATTCACTGAAAATGTGATTTTACTCCTTATCGTGAGTAGTGTAAAAATATTTTCAATTAAGGATAAATCATGCTTTGTAGCTGACCAACTTATCCTGCGTACCTGTGCTGCCAAGAGGCACAAATGATGACCTCGAGATTGTACAAACCTCAACTGCACCACTGTCCAGTGGGCACGCCTAAGCGCAACAACGTCTATCAGATACAACTTAGAGAAAGAGTTCAAGGACCTTAAGGTTTTGGATAAAAGTCAATAGTCAGAAAGGGGGAAGAGAAGGATTTGCAGGTTTTAAATATAGAAATGTTGTGTGAGATCGGCCCCTGGTGGTCAACTTTCCTATTGCAATGGTTCACCGTTTGAGTTGAGGTGGTGTGGCTTGACACCGGAATGTTCATTTCACATCAGACCACAATGTTTTTCTTTCATTTTCCAGAATATTACGAGGGTACAAATGTTTTGCTTACATGAATTGCTTTTTTGTTGCTTGCATCAAAGTTGTAAGTGTGCCCATCGCCTTGATAGCAGACATTGTACCCATTAGGTATGATTTCACCCTTCCCCTCCTCCCTCCTCTGACCTACTTGATTTTCATTGAGTTTTACTTCCATCTGTACACGTGGGTGCTGATCAGTTAGTTTCAATTTAATAGTGAGTACATGTCGTGTTTGTGTTTCCATTCTTGGGAGACTTCACTAAGTAGAGTGGTCTCCAGTTCCATCCAGATTGTTACAAAAGGAATTAATTCATTTTTTTATGGTCTAGTAGAACTCCATGGTATATACCATTTTTATTAATCCACTCATGAATTGATGAGCACTTGGATTGATTCCACATCTTTGCAATTGTGAATTGTGCTGCTATCAACATTCAAGCACAAGTGTTCTTTTGATAAAATGACTGTTTTTTCCTTTGAGTAAATACCCAGTAGTGAGACTGCTGGGTCAAATGGTAGGCCTACTTTTAGTACTTTGAGGAATTTCCATACTATTTTCTACAGAGGTTGACTGGTTTGCAATCCCACCATCAGCGTATAAATGTTCCTTTCTCTCTGCGTCTGTGCCAGCATCTATTGTAGTGGGACTTTTTCATAAAAGCCATTCTCACTGGGGTTAGGTAATATCTCAATGTGGTTTTGATTTGCATTTCTCTGATGATTAGTGATGAGCATTTTTTCATATGTGTATTGGCCATTAGTGTATCTACTTTTTAAAAGCTTCTATTCATGTCTTTTGCCCACTTTTTAATGGGATTGTTATTTTTGTCTTGCTCTTTTGCTTGAGGTTTTTGTAGATTCTGGTTATTACCCATTTAGAGGATGTAGGGCATGCAAATATTTTCTCCCATTCTGTAGGCTGTATATTTGCTCTGTTGATTGTTTCCTTGGCTATGTAGAAGCTTTTTAATTTAATCAAGTCCCACTTATTTATTTTTGTTGTTGCTATGATTGCTATTGGGGGTCTTCTACAAAAATTCTTTGCCTAGGCCGATTTCTAGAAGAGTTTTTCCAACATTTTCTTCTAGAATTCTTACGGTTTCATGCCTTACGTTTAAGCCCTTTATCCATATTTAATTAATTTTTGTGAGTGGTGAGAGATATGGATCTTGTTTCAATCTTCCATGTGTGGCTATTCAGTTTTCCCAGCACCATTTATTAAATAGGGATTCTTTTCCACGGTGTATGCTGTTGTCTGCTTTATCAATGATCAGTTGGCTGTATGCGAATAGTTTTATATCTGGGTTCTCTATTCTGTTCCATTGATCTATGTCTCTATTTTTGTGCTAGGACCATTGTGTTGTGGTTGCTATAGCCTGGTAGTGTAGCTTAAAGCCTGGTAAAGTGATGCTTCCAGATTTCTTCCTTTTCCCTAAGGTTGCTTTGGCTATTCAGGTTCTTTTCAGGTTCCAAACGAAGCATAGAATTATTTTTTCTGGATCTTGCAGTGAAAAATGATGTTGATATTTTGATGGGGATTGCTTTGAATCTATAAATCATTTTGGGTAGTATGGCCATTTTAACAATGTTGATTCTGCCAATCCATGAGCATGATATTTTTTTCCATTTGTTTACATCATCTGAGATTTCCTTCCTCAGTGATACACAGTTCTATTTATAAAGATCTTTCACCTTCTTGGTTAAGTATGTTCCTAGATATTTTATTTTTTTTGTAGCTATTGTGAAAGTTATTGAGTCTTTGATTTGCTTCTCAGGTTGTCTCTTGTTGATGGATAGGAATGTTACTGATTTGTGTACATTGATTTTATAACCTAAGACTTTGCTGAATTTATGTATCAATTCCAGGAGTCTCTTGGCAGAATCTTTGGGGTTTTCTAGATATAAGATCTTATCATCAGCAAAAAGCAATAGTTTGACCTCCTCTTTCCCCATTTTGAAAGCCTTAATTTCCTTCTCTTGCTTGATTGCTCTGGCTAGAACTTCTAGCACTATGTTGAATAGAGGTGGTGACAGTGGGCATTCTTGTCTTGTTCCAGTTCTAAGTCTGATGCTTTAAACTTTTCTCCATTCAGTATAATGTTGGCTGTGGGTTTGTCAGATATGGCTTTATAATTTTGAGATAAGTTCCATCTATGTCTATTTTGTTAAGAATTTTTATCATAAAAGGGTGTTGGATTTTGTCAAATGCTTTTTCCACATCTATTGAGATGATCATATGGTCTTTGTTTTTGCTTCTCTTTATATGGTGAATCACATTTATGGATTCGTGAATGTTCAGCCATTCTTGCATCACTGGGATAAAGCCCTGTTGGTCATGGTGAATTATTTTTTTGACCTGCTGCTCAATTTGGTTTGCTGGAATTCTTATATCTATTTTAATAGAGGATATTAGTCTATAGTTTTCTTTTTGTTGTTGTTGTGTCCTTTCCTGGCTTTGGTATCAAGGTGTTTCTGGCTCTATAGAATGAGTTGAGGAAGATTCCTTCCTTCTCAATGTTATGAAATAATTTCTGTAGTATGGGTACCAGTTCTTATTTGTAGGTCTGATAAAATTCTGCTGTGAAACCATCTGGTTCAGCACTTTTTTTTTTTTGAAAGATTTTTTTATTGCTGCTTCAATTTTGTTGCTCATTATTGGTCTGTTCAAGAATTCTATTTCTTCCTGACTGAAGAAGGGAGGTTGTGTGTTTCTATGAATTTGTCCATTTCCTCAATGTTTTTGAGCTTATGTATACAGAGATTTTTATGTTATTCACAGATGATATTTTGTATTTCTGTGGTATCAGTTGTAATATCTCCCTTTTCATTTCTGATGGAGCTTATTTGGGTCTTTTCTTTTCTATTTCTGGTTAATCTAGTGAAAAGCCTATTGATTTAGTTCATCTTTTCAAAGAACCAACTTTTTGTTTCATTAATCTTCTGTGTTGTTTGTTTGTTTTCAATTTCATTTAGCTCTGCCCTGACCTTTGTTATTTCTTTTCTTCTGCTGAGTTTGGGTTTGGTTTGCTCTTCCTTTTCTAGTTCCTTGAGACAATTCAGTAGATTGTTGATTTGTGATCTTTCTGTCTTTTTGGTGTAGTTGTTTAAGACTATGAATGTTTCCCTTGTTACAACTTTTGCTGAATCGCATAGATTTTGATAAATTGTCAAAAGTTATTATTTAATTTGAGGAATCTTTTGATTTCCATCTTAATTTCCTCTTTGGCCCAATAATTGTTGAGCAGTAGGTTGTCTAATTTCCATGACTTTGTGAAGGATTGAATGTTTCTCTTGGAGTTGATTTCTAGTTTTATTTCACTATGGTCTGAGAAGATATATGGTATAATTTCTTTTCTTTTCTTTTTTTTTTTTTTGAGTTTGTTGAGATATGTTTTGTGGCCTAAACATGATCAATCAGTGATAATGTTCCATGTGCCAATGAGAAGAATGTATATTCAGTAGTTTTTGATTAGAATGTTCTGTAAATGTCTATTAGGCCCATTTGTTCTGGAGTCCAATTTAAGTCCAGTGTTTCTTTGTTTATTTTCTGCTTGGAGGAACTGTCTGGTTCTGTCAGTGCAGTGTTGAAGTTCCCAGCTATTACGATGCTGTGCTTTATTACTTTGTTTAGATCTAGTAGAGTTTGCTTTATGAATCTGGGCACACCTGTGTTAGTTGTGTAAATACTTAGGATTGCTGTCTTCTTGTTCAATTGCTCCCTTTACCATTATATAATGACCATCTTTGTCTTTCTTTACTATTGTTGATTTGAAATCCATGTTTTCTTATATGATAGTGGCTATACCTGCTTCCTTTGTTTTCCATTTGCATGGAATATTGTTTTCCATCCCTTTACCTTGAGTCTGAATGAGTCCTTGTGGCTTAGATATGTTTCCCGGAGACAGAAGATACTTGGCTTGTATTTTTTAATCCATTCTGCCAGCCTATGTCTCCTGAGTGGGGAATTCAAGCCATTCACATTTATTGAAAGAATTGATAAGTGGAGGCATTTCTGTTCATCCTGTTGAGTAGAACCTTATTGGTTCATTTTATCTCTTGAGCTATTATTATATATGGTCTCTGAGCTGCAGCTTTTAGGTGATTTTACACTGGTGGGTGTCTATTGTGTTGATCAATGTATAATGCAGATCTGAGTACTTCCTGCAGGGCCAGTCTGGACTTGACAAATTTCCTCAGTTTGCTTGTCTGAAAAAGTCATTATTTCTCCCTCACATAAGAAACTTAATTTTTCAGGATACAAAATTCTAGACTGGCCATTATTATGTTTAAGAAGACCGAGGATGTGACCCCAATCCCTTCTGACTTGTAAGGTCTCAGTGGAGAAGTCTGCAGTTAGCCTGATGGGCTTTCCTTTGTAAGTTACCTGATGTTTTCACCTATGGCATGCAGGAGTTCCTCCTTTGTGTTAATTTTGGCCAGTCTGATAACTGTGTGTCATGGTGATTGCCTCTTTGCAATGAATCTCCCAGGTGTTCATTGAGCTTCTCGTACCTGGATATCTAAATTTCTAGCAATACCAGGTAAATTTTCTTCAATCATTCCTTGAAACATATTTTCCAGCCCTTATGTGTTTTCTTCTTGACCCTCCAGGATGCCTATGATTCTTATGTTTGACCTCTTTACATACTTCCACATTTCTTGTAGACTTTGTTCATTTCTCTTATTCCTCTGTTCTTTATCTCTGACCGACTTATTTAATTCAAAGGTGTTGTCTTCAAACTCTGAGATTATTTCTTCTGTCTGGTCTAGTCTATTCTTAATACTTTCACAGTGTTTTGTATTTCCTTCAATGTAATTTTCAACTCTAGAATTTCTATTTGATTTTTTTCAATAATTCGATTTCTTTAGTCAGTTTTTCATTCATTTCCTATATTGTTCCTGTGGATTCTTTGTGTTTGTTTTCCTTCTTCTCTTGTATTTTGTTGAGCTTTCTTATAATGCAAATTTGGAATTCTTTATCTGTCATTTCAGTATTTTTGTTTTGGTTGGGATCCATTAGTAAAGAGTTGCTTTTTCCTTCTGGGCATAACCTATCACTCTGATTTTTCATACTTCCTGAGTTCTTTCACTGATTCCTTCTCATCTGGTTCTCTTTCCAGTCCTGGGGATACTGAGCCTGGCTTGCAGGCCTGTCATTGAGTCCCCAAAGATCCATCCCTGACCATGCCAGGGAGAAGAGTGCTGGTCCCCAATTTCCCCTTTGCTAAGCTCCTATTCTCCCTGGCTTTGATTCTTACCAATATCTTCTCCTTTTTATTTTCTTCCTTCTAGGCTTCACAGTTTTCTCCACAGGGTCCCCAGCCATCTCTGATTTCTCTCTTTGTAATCCGCACCTGAGCTGCAACTCTTCTCCCCTTTCCTCTGCCCAATATCGTGTCTTCCCACCGGGATGGTACCACAAGCGATGTCTCTAGTCAACTATATTGGACATCTCTGTTCACATCTCCTACTTGTAATCAGTGATAGCCTGCTTAGGTGGGTTTCCACACATTCCAATAATGATAGCATTTTGTCCAAAAATCTATACTCAGATCCATTTTTTTTTACCTATAGCATGAGTAAACATGGGAAATCATATGATGACATCATGGTGGAACCTAATTTCCTTGTGACAATAGAACCTCAGCAAAGTAACTTTTATATTTCATCTTACTGATATCATCAATGACCCAAAATTGGAATTAATGATTGAAAGGGAGATTATTAAAAACTCTGATGGTTCAGTCTGATTACACTGATATTAATATTTAATAGAAAATGAGATGTGCTCTGCTTAAAGAAACAGCAAGCCAATTGCTGCATAGTCAGCACTGAATGTAAAATGAAGGGCATAGCACAGCTGGATTAGAGAAAGGGGCAATGATCCTGTAAAATAAGAGAAGAAGAAAGGCAATTTCTGAAGAAAACTGAAGAGCATTTGCAATCAGCATGAGAAATGATTTAGAAAAACAGTGACTGTCTTTCTTCCCACTGAGTGCCTGCATGTCCCTCTAGCTGACTTTCCTTAGCTTAGGTAAGACTGTGCTGTCTGAAGAAAAGTTCAGCAAAGCAGGTGACCCTCTCCTGGGGCTTTGGTATTGACCATGGTCACAGCCAAAGGGACCAGCAACGGGCAAGAATGCCAAGAGAAGCCCAGCGTGGGGAGGAAAGAAGCACCTGTAGCCAGGGCTTCTCACCCCAGACTACACAGCAGGAGCTCAACCCCTCTCTGTCTACTCCCATGGAAATGTCAAGCTTGCAAGAGTCTAGAGGAACTTGGGCACAGGTATCTAAAAGAATCTCCAAAGCCAATTTGAATGTACAGCCAGGGTTAAGAACTACTGAAGTGGACAGATGAGATTTGCTGATCTGACTGCTTGTGGGATATTGAGCCATTTACTGACCCTTGTCCCCCCCATAGACTCTGTTTACTCAACAGCAAAATGATATGACAGCAGAACCTATCTCATTGCATTCTTGTATTAATCAAAATTAAATGGCGTAATTCTGTAAAGTGCTTAAACACAGTGCCTTGCAAATGTAAGAACGCAGACATCATCACCTGTGACTGTCATAACTAACACCCCCACTGGCTCAGGGAGTCTTTTGGGGGGACTGGGAGAGCATCCCTTGTGGTACCAGGGTAGAGATGGAGGGGTACAGTATCTCCTTCATGAGTGGGTACCATATATGGCCTGTCCTCAAAGCTGGGTGCTAGAAGGGGGCATTGGCTCATACAGGGTGTGGACACCATGAGAATGTCACCCACAGAGGAAGCTTGGGCAGGACCCATCCAGCAGGGAGCAGGCTCTTTGCTTGTCCCACAGGTCCCAGGAAAGTCAATCCAAATATCCCTCAGTACCTCCAGGACAGGCTCTGCTCCACAGCCACATCTCAAGGGCTTCGTTCCTCTCTGAATATGATAAGACAAAGTAGATATTGGAAATGACTGAGCCTACACTCCACTGATGAAGACATGACCCCATCTGTCAGCTATTTGGCTCCTCTTGGTGCTGCCTGTCAAGCAGGGCAGCATGGAGTGTGCCTGGCTTTGGGTGCATAGCCACTGGGTCCCATGTCATCCCTGCATCGATAGCCCTGGGACTCACAGGGCCACATGGGTGCCATCGAGGCTGGAGTGCTCAGGCTCTGGCAGCACAGGGCCCCCCTGAGTCGGCAGGACACAGCCCCTTAATCACTTGTGGCTGCTCCAGCTGCTCTGGACACTCTTCACTGCCCCACACACGGGTGCAGATATGGCACTAGACTTCTCACCGGCCCAGGGAGCTGCTTTGTTGTTGTGTTCTGCAGCAGGGCCTCACAGCTGTCTCTTCCATAGGAAAGGATCCTGAAGCTCACTGGCATCTGCAGAGAAGGATCTGTTTTGCCAGGTTATTCCTTAAAGCAATTCTTTGTCGCTCAGGCACTGATGTTCCAGTGATTTCCTTCCTCCTTCTGTCAATCATTCTTCCTCAGCAGCAGAGGACGTGCCCAGTGAACACTGATGTGTTTGCTGCTTGCTAAGGTTTCAGTGTTTACTTGTATCATTCTCACTTCCATGGAAATCATACAAACGCATATCCAGTTCCCAGAATTCTGGGGCTCAAGATTTAAAGGGGGCAAGTCTTGAATGGATCCACTTTCCCTGCCAGGAGAGGATGGGGGAGCCAATGTTGGTGGAGGGCCCGCGATGCTCCAGGCACCTCACACAGATGATATTATTTATGTTCTCAACAATCTCAAGGTAGGTGATGCCATCTTTTGCGACAGAATAGGAAACTGAGGCTCAGGGAGATGATGTGACTTGCCCAAGGGCACACGAGTAGGGATTTTCCCTCCATGTATGCCTGACTTGAGATTCTGTGATCCCCCCACCTTACCACTTCCACCTCAGAGAAGTTATTGCCCACCCCACCCTTCCCCACCCATTCAGGATAAAGAATGAAAATGTTAACAACAACAGAAAATCTGAAGAAGCTTTAGGCACATTCATAGATGAATAATTTTGTTATTAAGCGAATGAGGATCCTTCAAATACGTCACCTTTCAGAGACAGGCTCCATCCTGGATGCTCTGAACCAAGCCAACAGCCACGTTTCTCTGCCTAAGACAGTGCTAGGCAGACATGTTCTGGAACCTCCTCTCCACCGCTTCATGGCACCCAGGTCTAGACTTGAGACCAGACCTAGGCCAAGGTTTAGAGGGTAAGACACTAATCACTAGCGACAAAGAGATTCTCTCCTACTCCCAATCATGCTACCCTCCCAAAGGGGCCACTGGCTCAATCTAAAACATTAAGCAGATCTCACCAAAAGTTCTCTCATCTGTCTTCCTTTCTTTCCTCCTGCAAAAAAGGATCTATGTAGCAGTACATACGCTTGTATTTTGCAAGGGACTAGTGATTTTATGCATGTATAAGGCATTGATTATGACCTTAGTAAGATCACTATAGAGTCAAGAAGACAAACAACCTAACAATTTGAATATACTGCTGTAGATGTGTGGACTAGTGCACAGGGTCCCAGGAGGGACACTTTGGAAATGAAGGTATCCCAAAGGATGGAATCGCAACTATCTCAGGAGACTGTGAGGGCACTTTTCTGCCTGGAAGTCCCTGGCGATGCGTGAGAAAGAGTGGGATTGTAGTCACACTCAGGGCTGGATGGGCGCCAGCAGCAGGTTTTCATGTTGAGGGTCGCTGATTATGTCATTAAGTCCCCAAACGAGCCAACCCTGAGGCCCTTCTACCTCCAGACCTCTTGTCATATAAGATAATAAATTCCTATTGCCTAAACTCAGTAGAGTTGAGGTTTTACTATTACCTTATTTAAGACAGAAAAAATAAATGCAGGTATGAAATTCCCTGTCTACAAAATGCCAGTGCACAGGACCTATTTCTATATAACTTCTTCATAAGCACAAGAATTTCAGGACCAACCTATGCAAAGAGATTCACTGTTCTTGGGGAAAAGTAGAAAAAAGGAATCAGACCTGGGAGCCAAAAGTAATGGTGCCTTAGGCAAGAGGCCTTTGAAACAAAGCTTGGAAGAGACCAGGAAAAACGAGGGCAAGAAGACATAGTCTCGGTTATGATATAACTGAGATGTGTGTGTGCGATGGCAGGAACACATGCTTTGCCATGCAGCTGTCATCGAGAGAGTCGAGATTGGACGACGTTGCTCGTTGGGAAGAGTAAGTAATGCTCTCCCCTCTCTCTGCTTGCCCCGCCAAGCACCTCACACTCGTCATCTCATTCCAGCCGCACAACACAGAGAGGAGATGGGAGCTATCGCTTGCTCCGTTTAATGACAGGAAAAGTAAGGTGTGAAGAGTTGTCACTAGGCTAAGGAAGAACAGTCGGTGGAGTTTTCAGTATTAGTGTGGGCACAGGCTGTCACCTCTAGCAGGTGGCACCTGAGAAGTACTTACCTGGTCACACCAATGAGAGCATTAGAAAATTCTCAAGGCTGTTCCCGTATCACATATCCAAGTACCAGATAGGACCCAAGAAACAGGGATCAAAAACTCTGATCCATAACACCAGAAAACACATTGAACATTTTGATGGAAGACCCTGCACATAGGTGAGAATGTCTCTTACTATGCATATTACCTGCCCAGAGCAAATCGGGCCGAACACCTCTCTGCGATTCCTGGAATGGGTTTCCGGCATTTCTAGCAAGTGAGGAGTGGGGAGAAAGTCATCTTACAGAACTGCTGGTTATCCACTTAAGATGCAAAGCATCGTTTGTCATTCTTTTCAGCATTCTGTCTTTTTAGTGAGCATAATTAATATTTATGAGGACTCTCCAACTACTTTCTCTGGCGCTTAAGTACATAAGTTGCAAATTCTCTCCCCATCCGGTTTTCACTAACTTACTTTTGCTGCTGGTGATGGACACACATAATGAAAACAAATACACAAGCCACGTCTCCAGAAATGTAGTGAGAGTGATATGCAGGTGAGAATTAACAGAAAGGGTAAACTAGCAGGAGGCCTGTGGAGTCATTTTGATCAGGATTCCTGTTGCAGGTAAAATGAAGATCAACCCACCAAAGGAATTGTCTGAGACAGCTCAGAACTGAACTTACCAAGAGAATGAGACAAAAGCATAAAGACAGTGATGTGTTGTTTTAGGTCTCAATTTAGCTTGGGGACGTGGCCTGCTCTTACCTGGGAATGCCACCCACCCTCCTGAACAGCAACACTTCCCTCGGCCTTCACTTTGGAAGAGAAAACAAAGAAGATGCTTCAAAATGTCATGCATAAGAGACCCGTGATGTTATTGGGGATGCTATTTCTAAATAAACCAATGAACTTTATATTTACTAATTTCTCACTGACTTTGTCAAAGGGGCAAAAGTGGAGCAAATAAAACTGGGAAAATGGGCTTGCCTATTTTTCCTAACATCACATGTCCAGTGATTCAGTTTGATTCCTGCGATACAGTGTCTGAGGTTGTCTCCAGTGAACTGCAGCATAAACGTAGCCGGTGGCCTGGCACGATGACCCCTCCCTACGCTATTTTTTGTTCTGGTCAAGCCTCACAAGCAGACGTAACCAGCCTCTCCATGGGACTCACCATCCCTTGCCAGCCGCTGACGCCTGAATCCGACCACTGAAGACCCTGTGACCTCAGCCCCCACACAACCCTACCTGCCCTCCACGGTCTGCTATCAGCGCCCTTGCCCTTGGCTGGGGAGACAGATGTCAGACTGTTTCTCCTCTTCACAGACGTCTTTAAAATTAAAGTTTCTTTCTTCCTTGGCGGTCCTCGTTGCCTCAATGATTGGCTCTTTGTGCAGTGAGCAACAGAGCCTAGGCTGAATCCCTCTGTGGGTTTGGTAACAATTTGGGGGGCTCGTTTGGGATGTGCTGCTCGGGGCTCAGTCAATGCAGAGTGGGGAGAATTCCGAAAGCCTCTCCAGCAGTTGCCTGGTGATGTTTCTGCTGAAGATTGGTTTCAGTTTCTCCTGCAAGCTTGGCCATCGCTAGCTTCAGATGCACCCCCGATTGCTTTGGAGGAACGGGTCTTTGAATTTTGGCTTTTGCGTCCGATGGACGAGAGCTGTTTAAAGGTACTGTACAGTTGGGGATGCCCCTCTCAGTCTGGGGAATTCCTGTTTGGGTTGGATAAGCCCCCAGCCATTTGTGAGAGGGGAAACTGACCTGTTTTGATTTGGTACTCCCAGGGCTTATTAGGTGGAACTGCAGTTCATTTGTTTGGAACCTCTCTTTGTATCAAGTGTTTATCATGTAAATGTGGAATCCATTAAGCTGTTTCTATTTTCTTTCTCTCTACTTTACATTTGCTGTTGATGGTATTATAAACACAGTCCAAGGTCTGGGAGGTTGAAAAATACCTCCAGTGGTGGTTTCTCTTGCAGCAGGTTCTAAGGTCTAAAGGGTTAAAAGACACCTCCATCCTAAGATCTGGGAGATTAGAAGACATCTCTGGCCTAAGGTCTAGGACGATGAAAGACATCTCCGTTCAGGGAGGCAACCCAGCAGAGATGTGGGGAGATCCACTGTTGGAAAGGGACAGAGAAGAATGGAAATATAATGTGTGCATGTTTATATGGAACTTCAGAGGTCTCATGGCTAGAGTTCTGAGATAAAAGCTACTAAAACTTCGTGTGCACGTGTATGTGGCTAGATGTGTTTTGTGCATGTATTTGCAATATGTTATATGTCTACACGGTGCCAATTTGGCTTATAAAGGAGCACTCATAGATTAAGTAAATATATGTTTAGTTTTCTTTTTTCGTTGCTAGGATAAATACATTTGATTTTAATATATTGACCTTGTATACTATAACCTTACTAAATTCACAATTATTTTAGCATTTTTATATATTCATTAGGATTTTCCACATATTCAA
This sequence comes from Avahi laniger, assembly GCA_963575035.1. NCBI lineage: Eukaryota > Metazoa > Chordata > Mammalia > Primates > Indriidae > Avahi > Avahi laniger. The sequence goes on along the minus strand of CAUYSK010064251.1, from coordinate 8,738 downwards.
TCATGTTGTCTATGAATAAAGATAATTATAATTTCTGGGGAAAAAACTAAGTATAAAAGCATTTGAGCTTATTAAGTTCACATGAATCTAATAATTTTTGGCAAATAAACTTTTTTTTTAAATCTACAATAAAAATAAACATGTCTTAAATCGTCAACATACATTCTTGCCTGGGCTTACTGGTTATTTTTATGTTTGCCTCTACTAGATATTTTAAGGCATCTGACACAAGGTTAAATGAAAACAGCTGAATCTTCTGAAATTCTGAAACCAGAAAAAATACCCATGTGTTTAAGGTTTTTGCTTAGGTAAAAATGTAAGCATGCCTAAACAAAAATAAGTGTCAGTAAATTAGAATAAATAAAACTTCAAGTAAATGAGAACACAAAAACAGAAAGCTATGGTCAAAAGTTTATGAAGACACGGTGGTTTTAGTCCCTTAATCCTAGCTATAGATGCAGTTTCTTCCATTGACTTCAATGTCTGTGGAAAGGAACACCCCAAATCTGTTTCTGACTCACTCTATCACCTGACATTAGTAATACTGTTAGGGATTGAAGGCTGCCGGAGGAGCTGCAGGCACGAGAGCTTACATCAGATGGGAGGCTTCGGTCGTCCCTTTGGTCTTGGTACACATAAGTCGGAAAATGTTTTGATCTTACTTGAACACTTTTGTTTGTTTTCTTGGTAGGTTTTAAGTTTAAAGTAGTAATTAAACCTATATTTAGTGATTGTTTCCTGGTCTGTGTTTTGAAATTCGTTTCCCCAACTTTGTTTATGAAGATGTGTTTACATATCGAATTTCTTTAGACACTGAATGATTTTGTTAAAGGCACAACTGATCACATTGGTTGTATCAAAGCTATAAAAATGGTTAACAGAAAAATAACTTGAAATGATAACTTTGTCTGATATCTTGTTTTCATAAGTAACCTAAGTAAACTGTTGAAATAATTTAGGTAAATGCAAATGAGAAAATGATTAAAATTTTCCAAAAAATTATAAAGTGGTTTAGAGTCACATAGTTCCCTGTTCAAAGTACTAATTTTATAGTTTCCTTTTTCCTTTATAACGTTCACTCACAGTCCTGGACACATTCTTATGTCTGATTAATTCAAGTGCAGAATGTTTTTCTTCACCTTTTGGTAACTGGTCTAAGAAATAAAGATTTGGTTTTCTCAAGGTAATTTCTACGCTGTCCTCATGAGGTTTTTGATTACTTGGGAAAACTGAGCTTTCAAAAGTTAAGGTTTTTACATTGCCTCTAAAGTCTTTTGACACTCTTAGTTTAAAAAATTGCTATTTTACAATGACCTGTGATTCTATTTTGATCAGATGTATTGAGATCATTTAGATGGTTTTTAAAATAGCTTGATCTTGATCATTATCTGAAGTGCTAAGGATTGATGTTGAAGGTTTATTCAGTACTTACTTATGACAGTCAGGTGATGTCATGTCAATAAATTTTACTTCGGGGTGTTGGTATTTTAGAAAAACCTAATTAGTTAACCTCTTTAAGCGGAATGTATTCTAAAACTAATACTATATTTGTAGAACTTAGAAAAGAGATGACATTATTCAGAATAGCAAATCCTTTCAACATCTTTGCCTAAATTCAGTCTCTGACTTAGCTCTCCTCCTTCTCTGAAGGCAGTCCCGAGAAACCTGGGGCATGGTCTCTCCTTCCTACGCTCACCAGGACACCCAGTTTGACTGGGGTCCTCCTCCATTCCCAGCAGAGCAACTGCCTGTAACGTAGATCCCCTTAGAAGGATTAAATGAAAACAGACAACCTACTGGACTAATATGGATTTATAGAAATAAGAGATAAATGAGAATCCATTGGCATTTTTAGAAAGAATTTTAGAAGCATGCAGATGTACACCTGGAGAACCCTGAAAACTTGAGGCTGATTAACATGACCTTATTGGTCAAAGCATGACTGATACCCAGCAAAATTACAAAAATTGGAAGGCAGCTCAACCTTGCCAATATTTCACGTGGTTGAAGTAGCCCATAAAGTATTTCACGCTGAAGAACGACAAGAGGATAGCCTACTTGTTTGAGAGCAGTGGCTGCCACTTGTGATATTTTATGGGAAGCTGAAAAGTTCACCCTCAGGCATGGTGACTGTTTACAACATGCATTATGTATTACCCCTACTAGAACAAAAGTGAGGTTTTTTGCTAACAGCAGTCTGGCTGGGTAGATATCAGGCTACTTTGTTAGATAATCCTAATATAACTTTAAAGACTGTGTCCACATTAAATCCAGCCATCCTGCTGCCTATAGACTGTCATTCTCCAGTTTATGATTGCATTCAAATCATTGACAAGGTGTATTCCAATCACCCAGCTGTGACTGACCAGCCCCTGCTAGAGCCAGAAGAGGACTTCTTTACAGATGGAAGCAGCTTTATGGAGCAGGGACAAAACAAAGCTGGATATGCTGTGGTTACCAGCCAACAGGTAACTGAGGCACAAGCCCTAGCACCTGGGATGTCTGCCCAGAAGACTGAATTAATTGCACTAACTAGAGCCCTATGCCATGGGAAAAATAAGCATATCAATATTTACACTAATTCTAAGTATGCCTTTATGGTGGTGCATGCTTATGCAGCTATCTGGAAAGAACAAGGGTACCTTACCTCTGGAAGTAAGGAATTTAAATATGGACAACAAATTCTTGAGTTATCAAAAGCTATCTTGCTTCCCATGGAGGTAGCTATTATGCACTGCCAGGGGCATGAGAGGACAGGTACTCACACTACTAAAGAAAATGTCATGGCAGGCTTGATGGCCAAAACAGCAGCCTGTCAATTGTCTAACCAACTGTCTTTAATACCCTTCCTACAATTGGGTAACCATGACCCCAAATATTCTGAAATGGATTTTTGAAAGGGCTAAAGAATAGGGATTTACTAAAAACAATGACCAAAAATGGCTTATAAATAAAGTCCCCCTTCCTGAGGCCCCCATCAGACCTGCCCCTGAACAAATTCATCAGAGCACCCATTGTGGGTGAAAAGCCACCTTACAATGGATACAACCTCAGCTTGCTGGGCCCAACCTGCAGAGGACTATTCAAGCCATAATCCATAGTTGCCCCATATCTGTGAGAAACAACCCCAAACCTTTGGGTGGTTTACAGCTGTCTCCTTAGAGAAGGGACCCTCTCTCCTTAGAAGGCAGGTAGGTTTTATCATGATGTCATGAGCTCCTGGAAATTTTTGATACCTATTGGTCTTTGACACCCCTTCAGGATGGGTGGAGTCCTAGGAGGCCCTTTCACTCCCAACTAGGAGTGAAAGGGACTTCAAAGTCACTGAAGTTCTTTCAAAAGAAATAATTTCCAGGTTTGGACTTCCTGAAACTCTCCAAAGCAATGATGGAGGTGCTTTTGTTGCCAAGGTTACTCAGGAGGTATCATGAATTTGTGGGATTGACTGGAAATTGCATTCATCACGGAGGTCCCAATCCTTGGGGAAAAACTCAGTGGATGAACAGAACTTTAAAAAAGACTCTAGAATCTGCCAAGAAACCAACTTAACCTGGGATAAAGTACTGTCTCTTGCCCTGCCGAGAATTTGGGTGGCCCCCTGGAAGTAAGTTGGCACTTGGCCTCTTTGAAATTTTATGAGAGATCCTTCCTAAAGTCCCCTAATCAAGGTTTACCCAGTGATCTCTTGTCCCCAGAAATGGAGGCGCAATCATATGTAAAACAGCCCTGTAATGTCCTAACTAGTAACTCTGAGTTTGTTTCCAACAGGCTCTGGTTTCTGACAGATGTACCCCTCCACCCCTTGAGGCTGGGAGATAAGGTGTGGCTCAAAACTTGGTGGAACCAGCATGACAAGGATCAACCAAAGCTGCAGTGGATCAGCCCTTTTAAGGCTCAGTCAGGCCAGCAGGACTGAAACCATGGGTTCATCACACGCCTGTCAAAGCGACCAGAAAACTCCCTACTGATTCAGAAGCCAGAAAAACAGTGAGCTTCTGAGTCTTTAGAGGGCCTGAAGCTACTCTTTCACAAAAAAGTAAGAAATTCTTACTACCCACATTTAAGTCCATAATAGGTTGGAAGTTGCCCATTAAACTAGCTCCCTAAAACTGTTTTCATGAGTGACTAGAGAAAAGTTGGATAGAGATTCCCTCTGGGGAACACTGCACAAATGTTTTCCAGAAAGGATCTCAGAGGGGATGGGACTTCTTTGGGTATACTTTACTCCTTTGGTGAGGAGAAGGTAGCAGCTCAACAACATGTACTGAGAAGTTTAAGTTACAGCCCAAAACTTTCATTTTTCTTCATATCCCAGCTATGTCCCATTTCAACATGAAGCAGTCAGATAGAATGATGTCCTGATACCTCATGATTGGGGAATGAATAAATAGAAGGGGGGGGTTATAACTGGCCTTTCAAAATGACCCCCTCCCTAAGTTACTTTTTGTTCCTTCAGACTTTACCAGTCAAGCCTCACAACCAGATGTAACCAGCCTCTCCACAGGACTCACTATCCATCACCAGCAGCTGACTGTTGACTGCCACCTGAAGACCCTATGACTTCAACCCCCACACAACGGGACCTGCCTTCCACAGCCCACTATAAACGCCCTTGCCCTTAGTTGGTTAGGGAGACATATTTGTGACTATTTTTCCCATTCTCTCCACAGATGTCTTTCGTGTTAAAATTCCTTTCTTCTTTGGCAATCCTCATTGTATTAATAATTAGCTCTTTGTGCAGCAAGTGAGAGGCTGAACCACTTTGTAGGTTTGGTAACATAAACATGGGCCTCAAAGCCAAGCCAAGAATGCTGGTGGAGAAGTCTGCCTTTCTGATCTTAGAAGGAGAGGAATCCAGATAGCAGAACATTACCTATTAATTAGAGTCACACTCATTTATGTGACATGCTGCTGTGAACATCAATTTCTATGTTATACGACTTAAATATTTTGTTAAAATAACATAAACTTTTGGTAATACCTCATGGTTTTCAAAGAACATTTTAACATTTGTGGTCCCTGGTTTTGACTGTCAAGCTAATGCTACCAGGTAGCCAACATAATTATTATGATACCCATGTCACAGAGATGGAAGCTGAGAGTCTAAAACATTGAGTAATTTTTACAAATTCACACAACAAATAAATAGCATAGCCAAGAACAGAATCCACACTTCTGTTCTGGTGTGCTTTCTTCTCGAAACGACAAAGACATAGAAAAATGTTATCAGAAATTCTAAAGTCAAAGAGGAACTGATGCTCAGAAATATATTTAGGATAGCTGGATGGGATTTTTCAGTTATTTCATATCTTTTTTTTATTTTTTTTTTTTGAGACAGAGTCTCACTCTGTTCCCCGGGCTAGAGTGCCATGGCTTCAGCCTAGCTCACAGCAACCTCAATCTCCTGGGCTCAAGTGATCCTTCTGCCTCAGCCTCCTGAGTAGCTGGGACTACAGGCATGTGCCACCATGCCCAGCTAATTTTTTCTCTATATATATATTTTTAGTTGTCCAAATAATTTCTTTCTATTTTTAGTAGAGACGGGGTCTCGCTCTTGCTCAGGTTGGTCTCAAACTCCTGACTTTGAGTGATCCACCCACCTCGGTCTCCCAGAGTGCTAGGATTACAGGCGTGAACCACCACGCCCAGGCTATTTCCTATTTTTTAAAACAAGGAAAACGGCCAGGCGTGGTGGCTCACGCCTGTAATCCTAGCTCTCTGGGAGGCCGAGGCAGGCGGATAGTTTGAGCTCAGGAGTTCAAAACCAGCCTGAGCAAGAATGAGACCCCGTCTCCACTAAAATTAGAAAGAAATTAACTGGACAACTAAAAATATATAGAAAAAATTAGCTGGGTGTGATGGCGCATGCTTGTAGTCCCAGCTACTCGGGAGGCTGAGGCAGGAGGATTGCTTGGGCCCAGGAGTTTGAGGTTGCTGTGAGCTAGGATGACACCACAGCACTCTAGCCCAGGCAACACAGTGAGACTCTGTCTCAAAAAAAAAAAAAAAAAAAAAAACGACGAAAAGAAAGGGATGGACAAGTTGATGGTCTACACTTGAAGATAATAAATGGTAGAGAAGAAAATTGTTCTACCACTCTTCCCTGTCCAACTTCTTAGTCAATGACTCAGAGCCTTTAGCTGGGTAGAAATGAAATGGATAAGCAGAAATCCAAACCACATTAGACAAAAGGAAATTGAGCAAGTCATCTGGCCCATGGTATAGCCAAGAGATCCTTGCACCTGTCGGTTTGGTCTGAAGACGTGGAGTGTAAAGTGCCAGATGAGGAGTTCTGGAATACACATTGCTAACAGCAGCAATGGAGTAGAAGTGACTCTCCAAATATTGGTTGGTGATTGTAAAGTTCATCCTGTCAAGAACTCAAAATTAATTATGCGAGGATTATTTATGTAATCAATAGACCAGAAACTCATTCAACATAGGGATTATTTTGTCTTCTTGGCAACTATCACAATGACTTACATGTCAGGGGCACTCAAGAAACATTTGCTGACCTAACCTGAATGTAGGAAACGAAGCGGCCATTATTAGGTGCCCATATGGGTTCACTAGGAAAGAGCAGAGAAATTGTATGACTTTTTGATACAATTCCTAGACTGGGAAATAGTCTGTACCTGGATTTCAGTAAAACATTGAAACAAGTATAACTCTGCAGACAAGATCTGATGGAATGGCTTGAGAAATGATTCAGTTATATGGATTAACAGCTGGTATGAAAGGCATACTCACAGGATGAATAATTGACAAACACAACGTGAGGTTTCCAGGACCGTATCTTGGCTCCAATTTTTGTGAACACTTTGTCCCTTACATCCATGGGAACACTGTAGATGGTTTCTGCTCCAGATAGTGCAGTAAATTATGCACTGTGAAAATGGCTTTAGCATTTTTAATGGGATTATGTTAGTCATTAAAACATGCTCAAACTCCATAATTCTTTTAAAAACATATTCAGCTTTCTAAAACAAAGACTTTATTTTTTAGAACAGTTTTAGATTCACAGAAAAATTGAGCAGAAAACACAAAGATTTCCCACATACCACCAGCCCACCTGCCACCACACACATAGCTACCCCTGTTGTCAACTTTCCCCTCCAGAGAGGGACATTTGTAACAATGGATGGACCTGCATTGACATCGCTATCACTCAGAGTCCGTAGTTTATATTAGAGTTCACTCTTGGTGTTGTACATTTTATGATTTTGATAGAGTATAATGACATGTATCCACCATTATGCTATCATATAGAATAGTTCCATTGCCCTAAAAGCCTATGTGCTCTACCTATTCTCCCTTTACCCCCTTAACCTCTGACAACCACTTATCTCTTTACTGGCTGCATAGTTTTGTCTTTCTAGGATATCAAATAGGTGGAATACAGTATGTGATCTTTTCAGATTGGCTCCTTTCACTTAATAATATGCATTTAAGGTTCTTCTATATCTTTTCATGACTCAATGGTTCATTTCTTTTTAGCACTAAGTAATATTCCATTTTGTGAATGTACCATAGTTTGTTTACTCATCTAATATATCTTGTTTGCTTACAAGTTTTTGCAATTATGAATAAAGTTGCTATAAGCATCCATGCACAGATTTTTGTGAACATAAGTTTTCAACTCACTTGAGTCAATACCGGGAAACACAACTGCTGGATAGAATGGTAAGAATATGTTTAGTTTCATAAGAAACTGCCAAACTGTCCTCCAAAGTGGCTATACCCTTTTGCATCCCAACCCACAAATGAGAGTTCTTGTTGCTTCACATCCTTGCCAGCATTTTCTGTTGTCAATGTTTGGTATTTTGGCCATTTTAATTGGTGTATACTGGTATCTCGCTATTGCTTTAATTTGCAATTGCCTAATGACATAAGATACTGAGCATCTTTTAATATGCTTATTAACTTTTAAAAAGAAAGAAAAGGTGGAGGACTTCTGCTATCTAATTTCAAGACCTAATACAGAATTCAAGATGATGTGGCATTGATGTATGGCGTGCATACAGACCAATGGAACCAAATTGAGAGTGCCCAGAAATAGAGCTTCACTTATATGGCTAATTGGCTTTGACCAGAAGGATAATCTTTACACAAAATATTACTGAAACACCTGGATATCTGTATAAAAATAAATTAACCTCAGCATTTACCTCATGCCGCGTTAAAAAGATAACCAAATGTTGATCTTAAATCTAACAGCCAAACCACAAAACTTCTGGAAGAATACATAAGAGAAAATCATTGTGACCTTGGGTTAGGCAATGACAATTTAAGCAGAACACAAAAAGTCAAATCATGGAATGAAATACCAATAAAATAAACTTCATCAAAATTACAAATTTTTCTTCAAAAGAGAGTTAAGAAAATGAAAAGACATGACATAGAATGTAGGAAAATATTTGAAAAGCATATATTTGACAAAGGATTTATATACATATGGCCAATAAAAACATTAAAACAGATATTAAACAGGAAAATATAAAAACCGCAATAAGGTATCATTACACATGCATTAGAGTGGCTAAAATTTAAAAGACTGGCAATATCAGGTGTTGATGAGGATATGGAGCTAATAGAAATCTCATACCTTCTGTTTGAAAAGTAATCTTTACTGATTACTTCTCCAAATCTGATTTTTGAGCCCAGAGAGTTGCATGTGAGTTAGAGCATTATTTCCAAATCTAATTATTTATCAGTGGATTATCTAGTTTATGAACTAG